>OMOU01053751.1:0-13849 GCA_900312585.1 Malacocephalus occidentalis | reverse complement strand
CCCCCCGCTGACCTGCCGCTCTGCGGTGACGTCCCGCACGGCCAGAGACGCCTTGGCGCCGACTCCTACTCGTCCAAGCCAGTGCTAGTGGCAAGAGGCACGGCACAAGTGCCAAGGGTAAGGCTTTCTTTTATTTCAACCTAAAGTACCAAACGAAAAACAGATGTTGAATTATGTCAGGAAAGAAGCAGCGTTGCATGACCAACATACGCCCAATGGGGGGAATACGTCAGAGCCGGTCATGATATTATGATATTATACTTTGTATAAAATAAGGTATTGCTTGTAGACTTTTAGGAGCTTATTTCATGTGATATTGTGTTCTCCCTCCACCTGGGGGCAGTAAGACAAGACCGTCGGTGTGAGCAGGACACTGACTATAAACCACGTGGTTTACAGAAAACATGAGTTTCTAATCCCAAATCCTCCACAAACTCCCAACACGTTGTTATTAACCTGTATGTTAATGGATGAGCGTGGCTGTTAGGTGATTTGTTAATTGTTTAAACTTACAACACTCAACAAAATTAGCATCATAAAAGTTGTGTGTAAACCTTTGGTGGCTGGTTTATGGCAAGACAAGCAAAACCACACCCCCTCCTGGGGAGAGGGAGGAGGGGAAGCAGGGACCCAGTGGCAGCTACAGGGCTTGGAAGAGAGTGCGTGTAATGTGATCCCTACTTTCGGTTTGACTTCCCCCTCTCTAACTAGCCAAACCCTCCCTCTGGGGTGAAAGGTCACATTCTTCGCCCATAGGGCTCCTCCAATTGGTTGATAAAACATTACGCTCGGTTCACTTCCTGTTTGCTCTTCTTTGACTCAATTCCGCCAGCTTTTGTTAAGCGGTTCCTCAAACAATCAGGTACGCCTAGAGACATACACACATACACACACACACACACATACACCCAAACAAAAGACGATAAAACATAAACAGTTACACCCCCCCACACACACTATCTGGTCTGTAATCTGAGCTGGTCTGCAGCTCCAGCCATTCGCTGTAAGGCTGCCTTTAAGAACAACAGCACTGATCACCGCCACCACGCCACACACCAGTGCGTCTAGGTCCCGTTCTTTCCCTCCTGGTGGTGTTTCACTTGCATTTGTGTGTTTACTCTCTTTAGGAACACTTTGTTTTGGCAGTGTTGTTTTCATGTCATGTGTTGTGGTTGTGATAGTTATGGAAGTTAAGGAGAGAGGGGAATGCAATGTGTTTTCCTAAGAAGATGCTCTCTGTGGTGTGTGGTGTGATCTGTTCTGTACCACAGACCACAGATTATACTGGAGCTCGGGACTAATAAGGAAAAGCATTTTCTTTTGAAATAATCAAGATATTTCACTGACATTACACATTGACATTAGTTCAATGCTTTGTCTGTTATTGTCACTGTAGATTAGATTAGATTCAACTTTATTGTCATTGCACAGAGTATGCATACTGGTACAAGGAAATGCAGTATAGCTACAGAGATTGAAATTCTTTTTGTACTTACTTTTTCAGCTCAGCGCTCGGGCGTTCTGTTTCTGAGAAGCACTTTCCTTGTTTTCCCTCTCCAGGCTCCCTGCTCCTTCCCCCAGCCGTTTCTACCGCCATCCTGCTCCGGGGAGATGGCGTCCGCCCGCCCCAGCAGAGGAGCTTCTCCGTTGAGCTCGTCCAGGCGAGGCCGCGGTGGACCCTCATGCCAGGCTGGCTCCAAGAACCCTGCGGGACCCTCGTCCTCTTCCTCCTCCTCCTCCTTGCGGGAGCGGAGTGACACGGAGCTCCTGGAGTGTCTCCTGGAGAAGCCCAAGCTGGTGGTGGTGGAGGAGCCCAAGGAGAGGGGCATGAGGTTCCGCTACGAGTGTGAGGGCCGCTCGGCCGGCAGCATCCTGGGGGCCTCCAGCACGGGGACAACCAAGATCCAGCCTGCTATCGAGGTGAGGGCTGAGGGAGGGGTGGGCTGGCACCAGCTTCCTCCGATATCCAGAGAAGTCTCACGCATGTCTTAGGATAGTCTAGTCATGGTTAGGGTGGTGGGTTGCGTTTCCACTCCAGCACCTAGGAACCTTTTTTGGAGGAACTCCACAGACTAGGATCTAAATTAAGTTCTGGGGAGGTTATTTTATCTCCCCAAAAAGTCCCTGCTCGTATTTAAAAGTACCAAGCGTACAGGAACTTTGGTAGTGGGGCTTGCAGTGCTGAAGATTCCCCGGTCTGTCTGTCATCGCGCAGTAAATCTTGCTCGTAAAATCACTAAATCGCTCTTAAAATCACTAAATCACAAAATCTTACTGTAACTGTGCTTTTACATCGGGGACGTACCATATATACAGTAAACGTCACGAAAAAGCAAGGAAAAAAGAGAAAACAATATTTTTGAAGGAACCTTTTAGTTCTTCCTGAGACTAAATCTTCTGGGTACTTTGGCTGGAAACATAGCTTTTTAGTCCCAGCCGAAAGACTGGGTTTGAACCCCAATGTCCGCACCTGAAGGCATCGTCGTCATGATGACGCCACCACTTTTGGATAAAAGCATCTGCTAAATAGCATGTTGTCATTTCTCTGTCCATTCTCATTTTTACATTGAGTACTGCAGTTATTCAATATATTATGTGCGGACCTCTATACACATTTTATTAAAGCCGAGTAGGTGCATCATAATCAGTGTCAGTATAGAACTATAGAACTAGTAACAATTGGATCTATAGATGTAATGGTGCCACAAAACCTTCAACTCTGCTTTTAAACGTTGTCATATTGTTACTATTTTCACAGCTCCCACCATGCTATGTTTCCTATCTTAGCCATAGAGCCTGCCAACGTCAGACAGCTTGGTATGGTAACCAGAAACATGTTCCAGTTTGTTGAGGTTAGCCTAAATTTAGAAATGACAAGTCATATGAGCGAATCTGAACATGAACACTGATTTTTATTTGCCTCCCACAAGGAGTGGGATGTTGTTATTGTTTTATTTCATTGCTCCAGAGCTTGCAGGATGTGACTCACTACGATTCTTCACATTGATTTGTGTTGAGACATCATTTGTACATTCCCATCAAAACCGGCCATGGAGAGTTAAATGATATCACATGTTCATATATTGGGCATTTAAAGCGATTTATGCATGTACAAATCCTACACATAGTCCTTTTTTTTGTATTACTTGCTGCTTGTTTACCATCCATTACACTTGCAAGAGGCAACAGGACTCACATCTCTGTCTGTCTTTCTTCTTGCAAAACTCAGATTCAAGGCACCATTGATAACATGAAGAAGATTACAGTGACTGTTTCTTTGGTGACCAAAGACATCCCGTATCGGCCGCACCCCCACTGCCTTGTGGGTAAAGACTGCCCTGAAGGGTCTGGCATCTGTGTGGTCAGTTTCAACCCTCACACCAGTAGACAACACAGGTATGCGTCTCTTTTATTCTGATGCATCCCAATATTTACTTGAATCAGATAACAATCACCAGCTCTATATTCTTAATGACCTTTTTCGGGGAGTGAGAACATAACGCCTGTGTATGTGTGTGTAGCTTTGCAAACCTAGGTATCCAGTGTGTAAGGAGGAAAGAGTTGGACACTTCACTTCAGAAGAGGAGAAGCCAAAACATCGACCCCTTCAGAAGTAAGAGGAACTGAGTCCCGGAGGTCACACACAACGCATTTACCCAGGAGCCTTCATGTTTTGTTTTGTTCTGTTGTTTCTTTCTCCCCCGTCAGCTGGCCAATCAAAGAGCATCGAAGACATGGACATGAACGTGGTGCGTCTGTGTTTCCAATGTGACCTCGAGTGGGACGATGGCAGGAAGGACTGCCTGAGCCCAGTGGTGTCAAACCCAATCTATGACAAAAGTAAGAGTAACGTAGACACACCAGTGTTGACCCCAGTTGTAATGCATCAGTGCTATGTAAATATATTTCCTTCCTGTCGCAGCAAGCAGATGTGTTTGTCTGTGTTTCTACAGAGGCCACCACTACATCCCAGCTGAAGATCACCTGTCTGAACACCATTACGGGGTCCTGCACTGGATATACTGAGATCTATATGCTTTGTGACAAAGTGCAAAAAGGTGAGAATATAAAATATGTTCATATATTATGTTACTAATCTATTATTATTTATAAGTTGTAAGTTGTAACCTGGGACCTTTTTGTCGAAAGACATAACTGTGGGAAAAAATTCTGGTTGCACGTACTTGCACGCAAGAATGTTTTGTTGTCGATTACATTGGAAAATAAGATTGAACTGGAAATAAATGAAAGCAATTGCATTTCAAATGGTTATTAAAAGTCCAATCATGCTCGCAGACATATTATTACATGTGAAACAACGTGGCTGCTAGTTTGTTTTTGTTTTGGGATGAGTCACGCCAGCCTCCTCTTGCACCCACAGACGACATTGAGATCATCTTCAAGCATGGCTCCTGGGAGGCCAAGGGGGAGTTTGCCCAGACGGACGTGCACCGGCAAATCGCCATCGTGTTCAAGACGCCGCCATATCAGGAGCAGGACATTGTGGAGAGCGTGGAGGTGGAGGTGGTGTTGCGACGCATCTCCGACCGCATGGACAGCGAGCCCGTGAGCTTCACCTACCTGCCGCCCAACCCAGGTGTGACCCCCCCCCGGTGCTGCTGCACACAAAACCAGAGTTCGCCTTTTGCAGGAAATAATGTGACAACAACTCTTTACCGTTTTAAATACTTTTTCATTGTCGCGGAATGATTTACGTTAAGATGCCATGAACTTGAGTTCGGTAGATTTTAAATAACTTTGAGCGTCCCGTTTACTAATGATCCCCATTGCGTACGTCCTAAAAGAAGGGTTGGTTTGAGTGTTGGTGTTTTGGATGTCACTTCAGATCCCTACGAGGTGAAGCGGAAGAGGAAGATCAAGAGTGACATCAGCCTTGCAGACCGAGCATGTGGGGCAGCAGGTGAGGCTGGGTCTCGTGGTTTACTACTGCCGCTGCTGAAAACCTTCCTTCGTCTTCGCCCATAACCATAACAGTACCTATGGTCTGAATGAAACACGTATTAAGTAAATTAGACATACACAAACGTCACCCAAAGATTCCTCTCGGATGGCCCGGGACATGTTTTATTTTTGTCTCTTAATAATCTGTGAAATGTCCATCTCACATGCATACAACTTAAACCTTGTGTGTTCTCATCAAGCCAAGACACTGACTGCCCTCTCTGCCTAAATACATTTGTGCATCCAAAGCACAAATAGTCAAGTCCATTTAAAGCCCCTCGCATGTGACAATATTTTTAGCACTTTGCCTCTGAACTTAATACCCTTGCTTGTATGTTCCTCAGCCCACAGTGCAGCCATGGAGGTGTCCAGCTTGCTGGCCTTCCCCAGCTTCTCCACCTTCCTTAGCGCAGACCCAGGCATGTCCCCAGAACTGCCCCCGCAGGCGGCCCACCCAGATGCCTCCGCTCTGGGGGATCCGGCGTACAGCGACCCACAGGACGTGAACCTGTTGGGCCAGAGCTACGATGTGAGCGACGACCTCCTGTCCCAGCTGCTGGAGATGCCCAGCCTCCAGGCCATGCTGATGGATTCGACCCTGAACAGCGCTGCACTGCTGGAATCGGAGTCCATCGCCAACCCCTACGCCGAATTGGACGTCTTCAATACCAGCTTCGCGACGTATGGTCATGGCTTCTGCCAGTACAGCGACATGCAGTTCAACAACATGGTGAGCGAGAGCCAGCCCGATCCCATCTCACAGGAGCCCTGCGCCCCTCACAAGGTGCAGGTGAAGACCGAGGAGGACCAATGAGGGATGACGAGGATGACATCACACAACTCACTCAAGCACACTTTGCCCACATTTGGCATGTGGAAAAAATCATAGCGTCTGTGTCTCTGATGCTCTTACGATGTAGAAGGGTTGGCTAGTTTTAGCGTCATTTTAGTGTAATGTTTATATTGTGACATTTAGACATTGTTTAGTTTTTTTATATTGCTTTATAGTTCAGTTGACCGTTCACTAATCATGTTTTCTCAAAGTCTTGCTGGACAAGGCTCTGTTGACCAAGGGTCAGCTTACCCTCCAACATGTGGATGTGTTGCGAGCACGACTCCGGTTCGCACAGTGTCGCCCCAGCTCACACCCGTCCATGTATGCTGAGCACGTGAACACACGTTCATATTGTATTTAAACTAAGAGCAGGATTCTCCTCAAGTACTGCTTATGTGAACTGCTTGCTATTTTGTTGCCGATTTGTGTGTTATGTTATACATGTGAAGACTATATATTTTGTGCTTGTTCATTAGAAATGTAAATGTGCCGTAGTAAAACAATAAATAGGCTCATTACGCATGAAGTTATTTTTTGTTGTAAAATCGTGTTTGATAAATGTTAAGTGCCTTAGATATGCACAATTCATATGTTATTCGTGCATTTCTATACTATGTTATACCAGTGCCGGTAGCATGCATTGCCAACTGAAATCAGACTTATTGTATTTAAGTAATTGGGTGTCATTCACTCAACTTGCAGTCTTGCATCCAAATTGAATGTGGCAAATATTTGGATAACGTTCAAACAGTAACAATGTTAAAATATGCCTATATTCAGCGGTGATACGCTCAGGGTAGACATGTTGGTGCCACCTCCCTATGAAATGAGTGCCAAGTGCCTTTATTACAGTAAACCTACATGGCATGAACCTTAATATCCAGTGTCTGGAATTGGACAGAACGTAAACTTAATCATGGGATAGAATGTGCTGTACATAGAATAAACATAATCATTTGCTTTGAGGGTCACCGGTACTCATGGGGGAAAGTACACATGCACTTTTTCCATTTAATACGGGCCATTAACATGTTGAACGCGTCTTCTATGTAATTCTGCTTTGTTTTCCTCTGTATAAGCTTTTATGTGGTACTGCCAACTAAACAGAATGTATGTATGTCTTTTTCCAAACTATTAAGCACTGTGAATATTCTGTCTGTACAAATAGAAGTTAATAAATGAAATTACTCAACACTTGATTGACATCATTCAGTAGCCTGCAGGCCTGTAAGATAAACTTGAATAAAAAGGAACTAGGAAATGCAAATGCATGTTTTGTAACTGTCAATTGTATATGGGGAGTCCCATATAAAGTACATATGTATACTGGACTGTATTCCCCTGCACATTGCGCATGAGTATTGGATTCCAGTAAACAGGAGATATTACTTTTTTATCCACATATCGATGAAGTAATACAGTTAAAAGTATGGTAGTGATAGGCCATGCCTTATGGTAATGGGCATCTCAACCATGAATAACTACATCCTATCCTATATTGTATTTGGTATATGCTTGCTATGTGCTTGACACTGGTTCAGTGCCTGATTGGACCTGCTGGGGAACTCCATACTAGGCTGGCTTCCAGGAGATGCTATGTTGATTGCTACACTTCCACAACCGCTACTGCAAATGTGTCCGGGCATGGCACAGCTGTCTCACTGACAGGTCGGGAGGGGGCCGCCACACACGTTGGGGTTGGTTGGGGACTTTCTGTGAGTCCCCTTCCCACTGAACTTAGCAACCGCATTGAGTACAAAACAGGATCTTTAGTCTTGCCCTGCTTTATGTACACACCCCAACAGTGTTATGACACAATCATTATGGGTAATAGTGTCATTATGTACATAGTTTAAAAAAAAGAAAAGAAATAATGCCATAACATCTCATGCAAACATATCTCTCAAATTTAAATATGAAAAGGCTATCGGTATAATCCATCCATCCATCCATTCTCCTCCGCTTATCCGGGGCCGGGTCGCGGAGGCAACCGGCTAAGCAGGGCTCTCCAGGTGTCCTTCTCCCCAGCAACGCTTTCTAGCTCCCCCTGGGGGATCCCGAGGCGTCCCCAGGCCAGATGGGATATATAATCCCTCCAGCGGGTTCTGGGTCTGCCCCGGGGTCTCCTCCCAGTCGGACGTGCCCGGAACACCTCTAAAGGGAGGTGCCCGGGGGGCATCCTGGTCAGATGCCCGAACCACCTCAGCTGACTCCTTTCGATGCGAAGGAGCAGCGGCTCTACTCCGAGCTCCCTCCGGATGTCTGAGCTCCTCACCTTATCTCTAAGGCTGAGCCCAGCCACCCTCCGGAGGAATCTCATTTCGACCGCTTGTATCCTTACATCGGTATAATGTAAGTATTAATTAAACAACTCAATATATCCCTTCAAGTCACATTCAATCAGGATTGCATAATGCACTGTATAATTATAGCTCCACAACCCGCCTGCCCCCCCTCGAACGATGGGGTAATTCCAAAATGGCAGGCCGGTAGTACTCAGATCACTACGACCGTAGTAGAGTCGACTACCAAAGTCCCTACAGATTCAGGGACTCCCCATCAAACTGTCATAATGAGCCCATCCCTCAGAACCACAACGAAGGCCCCGGGCTCTGAACGGATGTGGACAACCTCTAGCAAACACCTTCCAGTTTCATTCATTTAACTACCTCTCCCCTTTGTAGACCAAAACCATGTGGCTTCATCAACCCATTCAAACCTCAGCCATTAATACAAGAAAATGTCATTACATGTCAGAAGAAAATACACACAATGTGGAATTAAAAAAAACCTGCCCTTTATTGCGTCAGGATCCCCCTTTGCAAACTGAGAACTGGAGGGTGTATTTACATTGACCAGACTGATTGTTCACAACATAAACGTGGGCCACGCTGCTTCAGGTCTCGGTGGTGACGTATGCCTTCGTAGCCGGACACCCGCACACCAAGCCTCCGTCCGGGTGTGTAGGAAGAGGGTGGGGTTATCATCTACAGGCCGGAAGCTGAAACCGCGACAGACAGATGTTCCTTTCCTGTGTGAATGTGAGGCGTGCTCACTTCTTCTCCACGATCTGGGGCTCCGACAGCTTCTGGACGGTCAGCTCCTTCACCAGCCGCTCCACGCACACTTTGAAGATGGGCTCCGGCTCCTGAGACACCGAGAGGGGGAACCAGTGTCAAACGTTGAACACTCAACCATAGGTGTTGAAAATTGAACAATACAAAAAGCGCCGACATTGTACTGTCGATACACACCTTGCAAAAAAAGCTCTAGCAGCTAGGGCTAATACCACATATTGAACGCTTAGTTCAGCTCAAGTTTAATCACTTTGAAATTCATCCACTAGCCAGCGTGTAACCATAGCAACATTAGCTTACTTGTCATCAACTGTGGCGAGCACAGTCGACTTAACAACTTGACTAATGACCGGGAAGGACAAACACACTGTGTCTGTGTGTGTCACCTTGTGCTCCAGCAGCCTCTGCTTCTCCACCGCCTGCTCCAGGTTCAGACCCACCCACTCCGCCTCCTCCTCTGGGATCACAAATGTCTGCTCGCCACACAGATCACCGCCAGGGGAAGGGTCACACGATTCACTTGATATTCACATCCGAAAGCGCAAATATTGTTGTAACATTGCGCGCGTGTCCATTTGTGTGCAGCGGACACGCACACATCCATCCATCCATCCATCCATCCATCCATCCATCCATCCATCCACACCTTGTATTTGCTGTAGATCTTGTCCCTCTTCACAGGGTCCTCGGGATAGAGGTGGGTATCCTTGCGGGCCAGCCTCAGAAGCATGGTACGCTTCAGGTCCATCCCCAGCTTGGACTTCAGGTCTTCCTTGGACGTCTGGGGAGGGATCGTGCAATACACGGCCAAGGCTGAAACACTCAACTCCACGAAGTACCAGCATTACCATCATCACACACTCGATAAATGTGATAAGCGATGGTTCGGTTCTTCTATCCCACCACAACCCTAAGGGTGTTTTCACACCTATAGGTCATGTGGTGCGCCCCCCTCACGCCTTGAGGGGGTCGATGGTCTATTGGACAGAATATCCCTGGTAAACTCGACTAACGGTTTCCTGGTTTTCAAACAAAACAGAGCAGCAACAACTTTGTGCGATTTTTTGTTGTTGTATTGTACTCCTTTGGTGTTGCTACCAATTGCATATTTTAGAAGAAAGTGAAGACTATGATTGGCTGTCGAGACAGCAAGTTGTTGTATGCATGCATCATCCATTAACTTCATACAACTTGTGTATTATTATTGTATTTTGTGCAAGGTTACGTAAACGTAAACACACACACGCCAGAGTTCAAATGAGCGCTCACACCACCCCAAACAAACCGTACTATCGGGGGAAACACTCCAGGGTTCAATAAAAAGGACCAAACAGCTGTTTTGGTGTGAAAGTGCCCCAAGACTTCCTTCTTGCCTTACTTTCTATATTCCGTCACCTTTAAGGAACAAGGTACTTCTGATAAGAGTAGCGCTACAGTGAATCCATTGTGTCGTTTCTCTCCACACACCAACAGCACGGTTTTGTTTAGTTTGCTCGTGACAAGGACTCGAGGACAGGTCTGAAGTGAACATTTCCTCATACCTTGAGAATGTAGAAGTCGAAGCCAAAGGCAGCATCTATGAGGTCCATGGTGCGTGGGGTGACCGTGATGGTGAACTTGTGGTCAAGGATCTCGCTGTACAGCTGCTGACTGTACAACCATGGTTTCCACACTTTCTTCAAGCGGTTAGACATCTTGGAGAGGTCATAGAATGGAGGTCAAATGAAGCTCAACTGTATGAAAATGAGGTTGAGTTGTAGACAGTAATTCTAAAAATGATATTTACCCGAATGTGTTATTCAGAAGAAATAAAACATGGTTTCTGATTCGAATGTGTGGTTTTGGCCGAGTGCTCAAAACAAAATTGTTTATGTAAAATAAACAAATACAGGTTTTTGTCATTGTTGGCATATCTTTAAACTTTTATGTTCACGGTTTAAAAAGAAACCAATAAAAGTAATTCCTAGTTACTCATTTTGTCATTGATGGCATATCTTTAAACCTTTATGTTCATGGTTACAAAATAAACAAATAAAAGTAATTCCTAATGACTCACTTTGTCATTGTTTGCATATCTGAAGCCTTTGACCCAGCCCTCGCCACCCCACAGTCCATCCTGGGATTCTGTAGGGTAGTAGATGGGGATGGGGACATCCTGGACCCGTTCTTTGACGCCTGTCTGGGGGTTGGCTCTGTAGTTGACCCCCTGGGGCCTCCAGTGTACCGGGGTGGACGTCTTCGGCTCCAGAGACTTCAGATAGTGTTCAGGAAGACGGGCATAAATGCCCTGCTTCATTTTCATGGCATCCCACAGCTTGGGGGCGTATTTATGAAGTGGCATGGCTGTCTTATGTGGCCTGGGTCGAGCCTACCTGCTTGAATGAAGCACAGGCCTGTGAAAAGGTTTATAAATATGGCTGTGCAATACAATAGACATATAATGGTTGATTTATAATTGTATAACTAATGTTAAGCAATATTTCTTTTATCATTTATCGTTCTGGTTAAATAAATGGTGCTCATAAAAAAGTATATATTGCGCTTACATTCTCATTGACATTATATAAAGCTCCATTCATATTCAATATTGACTATTGATTATATGCTTGTTTTAGAACTCTTTGTAATTCGCTTTGGATAAAAGCGTCTGCCAAATGCCCTAAATGTAAATGTAGAAGGCTTACACGAAATTACATTGGCGTTCATATGGATTACACCAATATCCTGAAACTACTGCTATATTGGCATCTGCTGAGCAAAAGATGATTGCGATAATACTATAATAATACATGGGGAAGTCCTGCTCCAAGTGTACAGTAACGTTTACTGTATGGCTAGGAAGCATTAGCGAATCATCCTAATACCTAAGAACATCAATGTGTATCTAAGATGACTCCAAAGAGTTAGGAACGGAACACAATCATACTCGTGCGTGCCCATAGATCACGATGCAATTCAAAACATAACACACATTTCCACAATACCTTAACATCAAGGGCATATCACCAAGCACACACATGTAGCTCTTCCGTGTTTATCGAACACGCCCCCCGAACGAAGCAATCCAATGATTGGATGAGAAGAAACTCTTGATGATTATTGGCCCTCGAAGCGGTCGACTTTTGTATTTCCGGGCCAAGTCCTGGTCGCGCATGCGTGTTTGCGTCAACATATAAGCACATAAATGTCTGACACACATTTCTATTGTTCTATTCACTTTCTATAAAAAAATGTTTTTATATGTTTACAATCGACTGACATATAGTGTTACCTACCTAAGATGTACTCTAAGCCTCTGTGGGAATGTGTTAGTGCAATTCGTGACATTAAAATGTCGCTGAATAAAGATACGTGTGTATAGAACTTTTGCATAGCTATAGAAATACGAATAAAGACATCCCATCCAACCACAAGCACCGCCCGAAAGGTGGAATTGAACCACTCTGCCGCTAGGCAGCTACAGGTTTGAAGCCTGCACCCCGGACCACCGAGGGTCATCCGGGCAATAAGAGCAGCTGTCTGACCTCTTTTATACGACATCTGGTGTGTCAATGCTCCTCTAATGGTGCATATAGGTCGTTTGTCTATGATATATGCTTTGGATAAGACAAATGTAAATCACGAGGTTTCCACAGTACACTCGTTTTCCATTGAGGCAATCGTGTAGATATTTCGGTAAGTACATGAAACCAATGCGAGGAGTATCATGGGTACTGGGAATATGCTAAATAGCTTGCTGTCTATTGGCCAGTTGATAACAGAAGGCGGTGTTTAAACACCTGTGTCATCGGCCGTAGGTATCTTGTCTGCGTCTACATACCGTAGGTCTACATTCACATATTGTCTTGCATTTCCCCTGGATTGGATTGGCAGAACATTCTGGTTATGTATTTTTTCCTGAGATTAGTCAAGTCATAAATTATTACTCTTCAAGTCTACCTAAATGTATGCAACATTTATATTACAATGTATTTCTGTATTATTGATTCGATTGTTTTGTGCTGTCTTCTTTTGAATTGTAATCAATAGAAGGGGTATTTCCCCCTAACCCCTTCTGAATTCATGATGCTGTTTGTACAATGATGTAGCTCTATTTCATAGTCATGCATTTGTTTTTCCATCATGTTAAAATTGCAGTCGATGTGGGGGTGTTATGAAGTACAGTGGACGCATGCTGTCCAAACGCCTTATGGTAAATGCTGGTAAAACCCCAAACCTAATATGAACACCTGACCCTATTATGAAGCCCTAATCCTAATATGAAATCATAATCCATATATTAAATCTTAATATACAATTTGCATCCAAAACCAAACCCTATGAAGAAACACTAAACTCAATATGAGACACTAATGCCAACACCAAACTCTGATATGAAACCGAAACCCGAATATCAAATCCAAACCCTAATATGAAAACGTAAACCTAACCCTTAAGCCAAACCATACTATATAAAACCCTAACCCCAAAACCAATCACTAATATGAAACCCTAACCCTGAAACCAAACCTTAATATGAAACCATATTAGGAAGCCCTAACCCTAATATGAAACCCTAATATGAAACCTATTATTAAACCCTAACCCCAAAACCAAACACTAATATGAAACCATAACCCCAATATAAGGCCCTAACCCCAAAACCAAACCCTCATATGAAACCCTAGCATGAAAACGTAACCCCAAAACCAAAACCTCGTATGAAATCTTACACCCTAACATGAAATCTGATCCCTAAACCAACCCTAATATATAATATGAAACGCTAACCCTACCTAGCTCTGTTCCTGGCCTACCTAGCTCTGTTCCTGGCCTACCTAACTCTGTTCCTAGCCTACCTAGCTCTGTTCCTGGCCTACCTAGCTCTGTTCCTGGCCTACCTAGCTCTGTTCCTGGCCTACCTAACTCTGTTCCTGGCCTACCTAGCTCTGGTCCTAGCCTACCTAACTGTGTTTCAAGCCTGCCTAGCCCTGTT
>OMOU01053737.1:0-10076 GCA_900312585.1 Malacocephalus occidentalis | reverse complement strand
CCCGTATTCTCTACCACAGAAGAGAGTCTTGTGTGTATGTGATCTTATCTTATCTTCTCTTTTTGGCCGTACTGCAACCACATATTGTTGCCTGAAGGCTGCAGGGATGGTGTGGAGGTGTCCCTGAGCAAGACACCACCTCACCCTACCTGCTCCCCCTAGCTAAGTGTGGAGGTGTCCCTGAGCAAGACACCACCTCACCCTACCTGCTCCCCCTAGCTAAGTGTGGAGGTGTCCCTGAGCAAGACACCACCTCACCCTACCTGCTCCCCCTAGCTAAGTATGGAGGTGTCCCTGAGCGAGACACCACCTTACCCTACCTGCTCCCCCTCGCTAAGTGTGGAGGTGTACCTGAGCAAGACACCACCTAACACTACTTGCTCCCCCTAGCTAAGTGTGGAGGTGTCCCTGAGCAAGACACCAGATAACCCTACCTTCTCCCCCTAGCTAAGTGTGGAGGTGTCTCTTAGCAAGACACCACCTAACCCTACCTTCTCCCGACCAGCTGGGTGCTGCCGTGCATGTTTGACACCACTGTCAGTGTTTGAATGGGTGAATGTTAGGCAATGTCAAGCACTTTAGATAAGTGCTGTATAAATGCAATCCATTTAGCATTTACAACGAAAACCTAAACACACACACAACTGTAAAACACAACTGAATTTCACCTAAACTTGAATTAATGAACTAAGATGCATTAACTTGCAGAGACAAGCAGTAGTGATTTGATGACACTGACCATAATAATCAATAGTAATAACTATAATGACCTAACCCTAACACCACATAACCCTAGCCTCACCAACTAGAACTACCTAAACCCAACACCACATAACCCTAGCCTCACCAACTATAACTACCTAACCCTAACACCACATAACCCTAGCCTCACCAACTAGAACTACCTAACCCTAACACCACATAACCCTAGCCTCACCAATTATATCTACCTAACCCTAACACCACATAACCCTAGCCTCACCAACTATAACTACCTAACCCTAACACCACATAACCCTAGCCTCACCAACTAGAACTACCTAACCCTAACACCACATAACCCTAGCCTCACCAACTATAACTACCTAACCCTAACACCACATAACCCTAGCCTCACCAACTATAACTACCTAACCCTAACACCACATAACCCTAGCCTCACCAACTAGAACTACCTAACCCTAACACCACATAACCCTAGCCTCACCAACTAGAACTACCTAAACCCAACACCACATAACCCTAGCCTCACCAAGTATAAATATCTAACCCTAACACCACATAACCTTAACCTCACCAAGTATAACTACCTAACCCTAACACCACATAACCCTAGACTCCTGCATCTATAACGTGATCTAACCCTAACACCACATAACCCTAGCCTCCTGCATCTATATCGCTACCTAACCCTAACATCACCTAACTCCCCCAATGCAAGCCTCACCTAACTTCCAGCCTACATATCCCTAACCCCACCTCACAATGTATTTCCTCACATCTAACAGTGGCCCCTATGGTTTCCAGCTGCTGCCTTGATACAGTGCTTGACCCTCTTCTATTCTCATTGAATGCCTCCTCACTGATTATCCAGGTACATTAACTCATCACACTATGTCGATGATGCCGAGCTCCATCTTTCATTTCCTCACGAGGACACCAGTCACTTTTATTAGGGTTCATAGTGAGTGTGCCTGTCAAACATCCCATCTACCCCCTGCAACTTGATCTGCTAAGCTGCTTGCCATCCATTTATCAAACCCTGCATAAGAGCTCAGTTCATCAATAGCTCCTCGTCTACTACTAATGACTAAATTTACTGAACATCTGGCAGATTTGCTCTGTACAACATTGGTGATGATCAGACAGTCGTTGATTAAGCAGCAGCTCCCCTTCATCTCACAGCTCAAATACTGCAATGCTTTACTGGATTGTCTGCTACCACATCTCTTCTACTAAGTAAAGCATGTGTACTCATCTCTTCATTTAAGGCATTCATTCCACATAGTCAAAAGTTGGATGTCAATCATGCTTTATTTCAGAGCAAACACATGAATCATAAATGGAACAGATTTCAGTGAAATGCAATCTTTGTCTAAATACATATCCAGATGGAACAGTGATAGCTCATTGTTCCTTTGGATTTGACTGTTTTAGTCTTTGCTATTTCTGAGTGGCCAAGCCGAGTCCTGCAGAGCTCTCAAGCAGATCTTTGAGCAGGAGCCTCCGAAAGGTCTTGTCTCTGAGGCCATAGATGACTGGACTGATGAGCCGAGGCAGGATCTGGATAAGGATGAACACTGAGAAGCGAACGGCGATCACTCCTTCTGGAAAGAGATTGATGAAACCTTGGCCCACCAGGGGTCCTACGTATGTGAGCATGCTCAGCAGCAGCTGGAAGCCATGGAGGACCACTGTGTTCCGGGCCTTCTTGGCGTCCACCGAAGCAGCCTTGGCAGCAAACAGGATGTTGAAGTAGGTGTAGAAGAGGATGAGCCAGACCAGAACCAGGAACATGATGAAGGAAACGTCTCTCTTCTCTCTCAGGTAGGGGTTCCTAAACACTGTGTCCCGCAGACAGAAGACCCTGGAATGGAAGAAACCCAGGGGCTCTGTCCCAAGAGTCACAAAGAGATCTGGTAGGACAGAGAGCCCACTCACCACCCAGATCAAGCCAATCACCAGGTAGGTCTTCTTCACGGTGCAGATCTGGCCGCGGTGGAGTGGAAAACAGATGGCAATGTAGCACTCCACCGCCATCACAGCCAAGTTCAACGGAGTGTTGGTGTTAGCACAGATAGCGACCAGGATGACGCAGATGCAGAACCCCACGTTGAGGGTAAACAGGATGTAACTGAGCATGTGAAGCAGGGACATCAGGAAGAGGAGGATCATGTCGTTGACCACTAGGTGCATGAAGAGGATGTAGCGAGGGCTCGCGTGCAGCACCTGGCAGCAAGGAGATGAGACCAACACTCAATTCATGACTTTAGATCAAGAACACAAAAAAAGATTGGTCAGATAATGTAGTGGTTAGGGTGCTTGACTCCATGCCAAAAGGTTTCCTTGTCCACCTGCAGGCATTCTTGAGCTAGATGCCTAATCCCTACTTGCCCATTCATGTCCCTGTTCACACAAGGCTTTTGGATCTCTTCAAATCACAATTTGAAAGTGGTTCTGAAATTGCAAGTCACGGAAAGGAATGGCTATGGGAGAGTCTCTAGTGGAAGCATTGTCAAGTTTCGTGTTAAGCTCACATGGCACCCGTCGCCAACCGTGCTCTGCCTACTTGGACAAATGACAATGCCTGTCTGTGGCTTTGTGTCTGATCATGATGCAGGAACTAGCACTAGAGGATAAATAAAAGACCTACATTTTTGATACAGGAAGGTAACAGACAATAACAAGCGATGTGTCCTTTTCATTGGAAGGCATATGCATCGACATGTGCAGGCATGTCAACAGGGACCCTTTTCTATCCCTTTCCCTTTTCCTCAAGCAAATGTAATCAGAAACCAGTTGAACTGAATGAACCCACCTGGTGTTTGCGGAAGGTGTGCACCATGAGGCCGTTGATGTAGTTGATGGAGATGCAAAGACCCACAGCCATGACATTCTTGGCGACCGCACTGCTGAATGTGTCGCGGTACTGAACCATTGTGAAATGACTGCTGTTCGATGACACGTTCATCTGTAGGACTCATTCACATGGGGAGCCTGGAAAAGCACACATTATAAAGCATTTACAATTGAGAGAACACATTTACAGACCATAACTTTATTTAGAAGTCTCCGTAACAGATGGTGATATAACCAGGCTTGATTTCAGGAAAAAACTAAAGTGGTATTTCAATGTATGTCTATGCAGTAGGCATAAGACCTAAGAACAACATATGAATCCATTCTGAGCAAAGACTAGCTAGACTTCAAAACAAAAACAAGCATCAGCCTTAGTTAAATGACCAGCAGGCCATCTCATTAGATACACGTGTGCCAAAGTTATATCTGATTAGAAATGGTTATAATAGCCCTGGTTTAGAGTGAATTAACCGGCACGATATATAGTTAGGATCTATCAACTCTGGACCACAATACTTTAACTCTGTCCATCTTGCTTACTTTATGAGCAACTTGGAATTACTTGTATTTCTGGCAAAACTGTCTGTTGACAATCAGCTGACATTATCTCTAGATCAGTGGTGCAATGCTCAGGCTCATCACAATCTTAAACAATTCAAGGAACAACAACATTGTAGTGCATGATTTAGAAAATGATCACATTATTATCACAGCATTATATATACTGGGTTATTTGCCATTTTCACAATATTTCACACAGATTGTAAAATCAGTAATTGCATTATTTGTCAAATATGCATTAATCAATATGAAACCAGTTGGTAACCTAAACCATATTAGTAACCTAAATCAGGATTATGTATTACATCCAACGGCGGAGGGTTGGATGACAGGTTACAGATAGTTGATTGATAGGATGTTAGTTTATGATGCAGAGCATCCATTGCACTTGTAATAACATGGAAATCCACTTTGTTTTGTGAACATTCATCCATAGAATTGTAACATTGTTTTAACTACATTTATGTTAGTTTAAATAACCTGTTTATTAACTTCAGTTAACATTAGCTTGCTGTTAAAGAACTGTTGGATCTAGGTTTGATCTATCTGTTTAAATCTACCATTAAGACCATATAAGTCATGAGGTAACTTAAGGGTACTTAAGTTTGTGGCTAGGGGTGAAACCTATAGATGCCTTTGAATGCAGACTCACCTCCAGAATCAGGGCCTTGGATGGAGGATGCAGGGTGAATGAGTAGTTTATATGTGGTAGGATTTTCATCTGGGATTTAGTTACACGTGTGTTCTGGGCATGTGTGTGCTGTACATACACAGACGTTTGTGTATACACAAAGTGGGAGGGCTATATGGACTACAATAGACATCACTCAATATCAACTTTTTGGATCATTACAAGTACATCATTATAAATACTAGTAATCTGTTAATGTAATTTATGACATGCTCTGCGATGATTTAATCTAGTCACATATTAATCACATTTGCTTTTATTTCCCATACATTCAGTGTTCATATGCAATAATGGCCATAACAAATTGTAACCTTAAAAAAATGTTCAGAGTAGTTTGAGGGTCAGTAACGTTCTACTTTCTACACAATAGATGAATTTTTAGATACTTCCGGAATGTCTTGTCTCGCAGACCATAGACAATTGGACTGACAAGACGAGGCAGGACCTGGACAAAGACAGACACAACAAAGCGAATGGCGAGCACCCCAGTGGGGAAAAGGGTAGTGAGGGCAATGATGACCAGGTGGCAGACATAGGTGAGCATGCAGAGAACCAGCTGGAAGCTGTGGAGGACCACTGTGTTCCGGGCCTTCTTGGCGTCCACCGAAGCCGCCTTGGCAGCAAACAGGATGTTGAAGTAGGTGTAGAAGAGGATGAGCCAGACCAGAACCAGGAACATGATGAAGGAAACGTCTCTCTTCTCTCTCAGGTAGGGGTTCCTAAATACGGTCTCCCGCATACAGAAGACCCTGGAATGGAAGAAACCCAGGGGCTCTGTGCCAAGAGTCACAAAGAGATCTGGTAGGACGGAGAGCCCACTCACCACCCAGATCAAGCCAATCACCAGGTAGGTCTTCTTCACGGTGCAGATCTGGCTGTGGCGGAGTGGAAAACAGATGGCGATGTAGCACTCCACCGCCATCATTGCCAGTGTGAGGGGTGTGTTCTGGTTGGCCAGGACGCCGATCATAATCAGCGAGATGCATAAAGACACGTTGAGGGTAAACAGGATGTAGCTGAGGACCTGAATGAGCATGAACATTGTGAGGAGGAGGATGTCGTTGATGACCAGGTGGATGAAAAGAATGTAACGGGGGTTCATGTAGAAGATCTGGACAGAAAGGTCATAGGTTAAAACTCAGAAGGTTGAACAGTAAAGTCGTACAGTAATTCAAGAAGATGAATCAACACTGTTCCGTACAGTGTTTGTATGTTGTATATGTTGTATGTATGTCTTGTTATGGGTCTGTCGTCTTTTGGTTCTGTGTTGTGTTGTTTTTGTCTCACCCATCTTCTACTCTCCTAATCTCAAATGTGCGCACCTTGCTTCCTGTCAATCATCACCCCGTGTTCCATATCGGCGATCAACCAGCCCCACCCTATCGATAGCCTCCTTTGTCTTCAGGTTAAAGGGGAGATTCTCAGATTGTGTTAGAGCTATGGCAGAGCTCTGTTTTCGGCTGTGTTCACGTTTCGTGTTTTGTTAGTTATGTGAAGCTTTTGTGTTCAGTATTTTGTTAGCCACTCAACTTTTCTTCAAGTCGTCCTTTAATTCTTTCTTGTGTTATCATTATGGTTCTTTGGTGCACAGGGAGGATAGATAAGACACCCCGGGGCCTGCGTGTTTACGCCACGTAAGTACACTAGGGTGAGAGTGAGCTCTGCCGCTGTACTGTGGGGTGCTTTGTTTTGTTTGGTGCCACTTCTCTTGCTCCCTGTGTTCCTTCTTATAAATGCAATACATTATTTCATTCATTATTTTTTCTCAGACTATACCAGTTACTATACATGTTACGCCCTGCTACTCTGAGCCACCAGGGGGCAGAATAAACACGCTCTACATAGAATGCGTCGCTGTGCTGCCGCATGGAGTTTTTGAATGATTTATCACATAATGGCTTGTCTTCTGGAACAAAGATCTAAGCCCTTTCCTTGACCTAACCTCACCTTAAAGGGCCCCTACTTTACCAACAGGTTGGAGGCCTATTAGTCATCGTAAAACATTTCAAAATCTATCCACTGGTGGCATCAAACGTGGGCGTGTCAACATAACATTAACTATCTGAACCTGACTAAAACCTGCATTACGTTAACCACCTAAACCTCACCAAGAGCACTCTACCTAACTTAACCTCACCACAACTGGTGTATCCCTAACCAAGTAAACCTACTGCTAAACAAAACCAGCGTGAACTATCCTGCTCAATCGTGAGTATTGAAACCCTGTATTATATTTTCCAAATTGTTAAAGACGGTAGTATTGATAAGGTCAGACGTTACCCATTCTTTTATTGGTACTTTTAAACATCTTGGTGTCATTTCTCATGACCTGCAGCCTCTCCTTTGTACAGATCCCCGGAGTGGCCATAGACATAAAAACATACAATATATATCATGGCCACGTTTTACTGAATGGAGCTCTAAATGCTATTGCGTGCCCACAAGATACAATGTGTTCCCACGTTTTGATGAATTTATTCTCTATGGCCACTCTGGGGCTTAATATAGTATTTGTAGATTAGATTAGATCAACTTAATAGTCATTGTGCAGAGTACAGGTACAGGTACAACCAATCGGGCAGTGTCAGTGTCTGTCTTGGCCATGTAGCCAGGTGCGTTAATAACATTAAATAGGCTTGTAGGAAAAAGCAGAAAATCGTTTAGAATGTATTGATGCTTAATGCTCATCTTGAAAACCCTTCATGGCATAAATAAAAGTAAATGACAGATCACTTTACCACATAACGATGACCAATTAAACCTCAACACCCTGTGCACTCGGTCATACTTCAGAATAAAACCAAATGTAGAACAAGAAGTGAAGACGGCTGATTCCTACATATACTTGTATGAAGAGTATGAGGCTGACCTGGTGTCTGGTGAAGGTGTGGACGAGGGTGCTGTTGATGTAGTTGATGGAGATGCAGAGCACCACCGTGATGACATTCTTGATCACGGCCGTGCTCAGCGTGTCTCTGGCCCCGAAGTTCACACCTGAGGCATTCCTCTCACTCTTTAGTGTGTCCCACGACAGTCCCATGCTCTGTCACCAAACAGCAGAACCATGTCATTACTGAGGAAGTCAACAGCCTTAGTGGTAAAACAGACAATAAGTAAAACATTCATAATATAATTCGATATCTTTCGTTAAACCACAACCGCAGCAAAAAGTATACGTCGTCGCACCAGTGTAGCAGAAATAACACGCACTGTAGTCTTTCTGGAGCTACATCTGGCTGAGGACCCACCACATGCATGCATGCATGCATACATGTTATCATGTGTAAGCATGTATAATATATTTTGACCCAGGTTGAAAACTACTGATGCAGACAGACAGAGAGTCAGACAGACTGTAGACTATTGGTTCCAAATCTTTGTTGGCTTGTAGTCCAGTCTTTAGGTTGTCACACATCGAGAAAGTAAGCTCTTGTAGTCTGTTCGTAAATACAGGACATTGGGAAGAAGTGGCTCAGGAGGTAGAGCAGGTCGCCTCCCAACCAGGTTGATCTGCAGCTCTCTCTGGCCAAGTGTCCCTGAGGTGTCCCTGACCAAGCCCAACTGCATCTTTGACACTGCCAGTGGTGCATGTCTGCGTGTCTGCATGAGTTTGAGCTCATGTGCTTTGGATGAAAATGCTATCTAAATGCAATCTGTTTTTTTGACAGATGTCTTTAGTAATGTGCCATCAAATATATAGAGCTTAAATGCAGATGCATCCAGATTATAGACATATAAACAGACAGATGATGGAAAGAAGGCAGGCATACAGTAGGTTATAGACCGTACCAACCTGAGCCAGTGACATCTAGACCACAAATGACAATCTGGTGGCCAGCACTGTCGAGTCAGAGAGGGAATTTAAGTAGGCTGATTCAGAGGAGCGTGGCATGCCCTAGGGACTGTGTTTACTATCAATCCATGTATACATATATGTGTGTGTGTGTGTGTGTACATACTCTTCCTTGTTAGATGTTATATTATTTATTAGTGTGGAGTGAGGTCATGGTTGAGGGCCTATTGCTATTACCAAATGACAAATCCCAAAACAGTACTACTAGTACTAGTAGTACTCGTAGTACTCGTAGTACTAGTAGTACTCGTAGTACTAGTAGTAGAGTACTAGTAGTAGTATGTTATGGTATTGGATATTCTCTTATCTCATCTCCAGTATTTGTTGTGGATGCTAATGGCCTCAACAAACAGTATCTTAATAATACTCATAACAGTGTGTATTTCCCATGATGCATGGCTAAGTTTGGGTATTAACTAATTGCTATATTGCTGTGTGCTCATAGCCTTTTTCATAATTATTTTGTAAATCTCGAGAAATGATTGTAATTTTTTATTTTAGGTAATTTACTTACCTTTTCTAGTAAATTCCACAAAAACTAACAATGGTTCATTCACTTTATTCAAGGAAGATCACTGAAACAAAACAAACATCAAAGCTCTGAAGACCTATTTGAGAGAGTGCTGCGACACTCGTGCGTGTCCCTGCAGGGTTTTCTTGAGGTACCGTCTGAAGGTCTGGTCTCTCAGGCCATAGACGATGGGACTCAGGAACCTAGGGAACATCTGGATGATGATGTAACAGATGAACAGTGAGTTGGAATAGTTTTTTGGGAACCAGAGGAACAGATTACGCTTCAGAACAGGAGCGATGTAGGTCAGCATGCAGAGCAGCAGCTGGAAGGCATGTAGCACGATGGTGTCCCTGGCCTTCTTGACATCGGCGTTGGCCCCTTTAGCCGCTATCAGGATCTTCACGTAGACAAAGACCAGGACGAGCCACACCAGCACCAGGAACACAATGTGGTACATGTTGGTCTTCTCAATGAGCTTTGGGAAGAGGGTGTCCCGCAGACAGAACACGCGTGAGTTGAAGTACCTCAGGGGTTCCGTGGCAAGTGTAATCAGCACATCAGGGATGATAGACATGGAGCTGACCAACCAGATGAGGCCAATCAGGGTGTAGGTCCTCCTGAGGGTGCAGAGCTGAGCGTGACGTAGCGGTAGACACACAGCCACGTAGCACTCCACCGCCATGCACACCAGGTTAAGGGGTGTGTTCTCGGTGGTGAGGGAAGCAAGAATCACAAGGGAGCAGCAGAGCCACACGTTGATGGTGAAGAAGACATAGCTTAAGATGAAGAGCAGCACGGAGACGGTCAGCTGCAGCATGTCATTCAGCACCAGGTGAATGAAGAGGATATAGCGAGGGTTCACATAGAAGATCTGGAAC
>OMOU01053716.1:0-13818 GCA_900312585.1 Malacocephalus occidentalis | reverse complement strand
CTTTGGCTGCTAGGCTTGGCTAGTGCAGTCATGGTAACACGGCACACTGTGTGTAGAGGGAAGCCTTTGTGATGCTGAAGTGTTTTTTGTTTATGTCCTTTTTTTCTCACCCTGAGAAAGCACACACTTTTTAAATTTTTTTTTAATAATTACCGGACGGACAACCCCCCGTCTTTATTGTCGCAGCTAACACCATGCCTGTACACCCGTGCACGGCGGCCCTCCCAACCCACCCCACACACACACACACCCCCATAGGTGTCGCCGTGAAATTGGTCCTCCGCTTTTAACCCATCCATGGCCATCTTCCTCCACGGTCAGGCCAGGAGCGGTGGGCAGCTAGTGCAGCGCCTGGGGACCACCTCGTTCCAACTGCCGCTGGTCAGGCAATGGTCTTCTTACATGTTTTTAGAGGGGTTATATATACAGTGTATATATATGGAGGAACCCCAGGGAGAGGGGAGAACATGGAAACTCCATACAGAAAGGGCTGTTCACGAAATCCCTGCACTGAAGACATGGGGAGAACCAACCATGTCCCAGGCGGGAATCGATACCAGGACCTTCTAGCTGTGAGGCGACAGCACTACGACTGTGCCACCGTGCCCCCCTCAACTCAAATATTAACAAAAAAATACCCACAATCCCTTGCGCCTGTCATATAGACCGGCCACCATGAACGCGATCTATCCTTGGGTCGCCACATTATTATTATTATTATTACCTTGTGTAGCATGCCTTTAAGACTACCTATCTGATGTATTAATATAACGAGGCTTGTTTTAAACTGTGACTGACCACAGTTGCATGGTGAATTTAAACCATGAAATATTGCGTCAATAAAAGCCCATACTATTATTCTGCGTTAGTAAACAGCTAATAGCTGATGGAAGGTAACTCAATCGTGATAACCCTGCAGTCTATAGCCCCGCCCTGCCTTCGGTAGCCCCGCCCTACCGCCTGTACCTCCGCGCTGCCGTCGGGAGTCACGTCTTGCCGTCTGTAGCCCCGCGCTGTCGTCTGTAGACACGTCCTTCGGTCTGTAGTCCCGCCCAGCCTTCTGTAGCCATTCCCTCCCTGCCTTCTGTAGTCCCGTTTTTCCGTCTGCTTTCCTGCCCTGACTTTTGTAGTCCCGTCCTTCCGTCTGTTGTCACCTCCGGCCGTCTGTAGTCCCGCCCCTGCACGTCGGAGGCGTTGCGGTGAGACGCATTTCAGCACCTTGAAACCGTCCACTCAACGACAGCCTTAAAACGGTAAGAATGGCGAATAAATGTCATCCGTTTTTTTTTAATGAAAGAAGATGTTTGCAATATGTTGGCCTTGCTCACTACATGACCACGCGTTAGGTCATGTAGCGTTCCATACCTCAATAAGCGAAATTAAAAACGAGGAGTAATTGTTGCTTTAATATCCTGTTAGGCTATGGTGTGTTGTCATGCATTAAATAATAGTGGAGATGGCGTTAATACTGCGGTGTCTGGGCTCTGAACCCTTCCCCGACATCACCAGGGTTTTTTAGCGACCGCTTAGAGATTAGACACGGAGCTACACCAATGTAGCCTACACGGCAGATTGATATTGCTCGTACTTATCCATCAAATGAATGGGCACACCACAGAGTCAGTGCTTGGGCAAGAGGAAAGCACGGACGGCAACAACCTGTATCAACAGGTAAGCAGTCTGTCAAGCTAATAGCCGGAGCCCAATAGGTTTATTATGGTGCAGCGTTCGCTTCAGACGAGACACATTGGCTCCAGGTTTCACGGTGTGGCTTGCATGCAGTTTACAGCGCATGCAATTGATCTACTGGGAATATTCAGCTGGAATTACAGTAGCAGGTGTCACAAAAAACACTTCACAACAATGTCTCGTCGTAATCAGTAATATTTCATAAACACACACACACACACATACATTTATATATAGGCTATTATTACACGTGTGGTGGATTCAGCACATTTTTACATGCTGATAATGTGAGGAGTAGGTCTAATCATATTCATCATAACGTTTTAGTGTAACTAGCTAATCATCACTCTAAGGATTTAGCTGATCCTGTCTTCATGTTCAATCTACCATAATCTTCTTAGCATCCTGCAATGTGTGTGTGTGTGTGTACAGTCGGCACATGTACACACATAGTCAAACTGTCTTTTCGTTTTGGGAGGTTATGTTGGTATTCTCTCGTATGTCAAATTCATGTGGTATTCTGGCTGTCATCTGTTCGTATCATGTTTACTTAGTATTCTGCTTGTAGTGTTTAGTCATTTTTTTGCTTCTCTCGTGTTCTTGCCGTGTTTATGTCGCCTGTTCCTGCCTGGCTACGTTCTGGATTAAAATCACTAAAATCATCCCGTTGCCTGCACTTGGGTTTTCCCCTTTTCCCCATGCTCCTGTACTGCTCTGTGACAGAAACGTGTTCTATTAACCATGCAATTATGAATGCTTGAAACCTGCACTATTATTCACTTTATGTACCAAATTGATGTATTGCTGTCTTTTTTAACAAATGTAAGTCGGACAACAGCATCTGCCAAATATTCGAAATGTAATTGTAAATATAAATGTAAACCCAATAAGTTCTTGCAATAACAATAAAAACATATATTATAAACATTCTTAAAGTTGCTTTTGAACTCGCCTGTTCATTGAGGTTGCTGGTTGCAGGGTTTGAGAGGTTATTCATTACATTGAATACGAAGTTTCAGTTAAGACCTCCTATAGTTGTCCTCCCATAGAAATGTATTGTGGGTTATCCAAGGGATATTAGTGTCCATAGTTTGCACACATTGAATTTCACCAGAAATAGTATGCCTCCGGTGTACTTTTAGAATCAACTTTTTTGAACACACATCTTCAGCGATGTTCCTCGAATCCTCAGTTGTTTTTGGTCTTTGTAACATCATCAGTACCCTTCTCCCGGTGACCCAGACAGGGCTGATCAGACACCAGCTTGTGTCCAGATGGTTAGCTACTTATGTTCTGGCATAAGTATGGCTCTCCTCTTTTGAGCCACAACCATCTTGAGGCCCTCTCTGCTGCATCAGTGGTCCTGCGGATGGCTATCCTCTTCCTCGCTTCCTCGATGCCCAAATTGCTGAAGACTCTGGCTAAAGAATGGGCTGCCTCCACTGGGAGGCACCTCGCTCTCCATCCAGCCTTCTGGCAGTTGCTGTCCAGTACTGCGTACTTGGAGAGCTTCCTTTCAAAGGCCTTCTCCAAGCGATCTTCCCATGGGACTGTCAGCTCCAGCAGCACAACTTGCTTTGTGGTCTCAGACACCAGGACAGTGTCTGGACGCAGGGTGGTGGCTGCCATATTGTTGGGAAACTTCAGCTGCCATTTGAGGTTCACAAACAGCTGGCAGTCCCTCGCTAAGGTCAGGATGCCTGCAGATGTTCTTTCCCAGCTCTGACAAAGACGATGTCTTGCTTGGAAGGTTGGGACTGCTCCGCCCACTGAACTCCTCACATACTACATACTAATCTATAATATGGAGATTCGGACACAGCCACATTTTTTTGAATATAGCTTTGCTAGCTAACAATTACTGGAATACATATGTCACTATCTCATGTTTTATGAGTTATGAATTAGCTAGGAAAAAACATCCTCAGGTTTTATCTGCGGAATAGTTAAAGGGTTCAGAAAACCATACTAACTAACCATTCATATACACTCTTCATCTCCCCAACCACCATTCTGACTCAGTAACTTCCCTTGTCTTCTCGGAATCCATCACCATGGCAACAGAAGCTAACAGAAATGGCCCTTTTTGAAGACGCTGTGTGTGTGTTTCTTTCTCTATCTGGTTTGTGTGTATGTGTGTTTGTGTGTATGTGTGTGTGTGTGTGTGTGTGTGTGTGTGTGCTCTTCCCTCCGTTCGGTCTGTGCATGTGTGTGGGTTTCTGTTTGGTGGGTTTGTGTGTGTGTGTGTTTCTCTGCTCAGTACGTGTGTGTGTCACCTCTGTGTGCTAACCACCCACCGCACCACCACCAGATTGAGCAACATTGAGCACTTCTTTGAGTGATTGTTATCATAGTCATATTATTTTGTTTGAAATTAAATGGTTTTCAAAATTTAAAAAAATCTTTAAAAAATCAGGTTATTGAAATGAATCAAAATTTAAAAAATATATTGTTATTTACTTGAAGGAATTTGTTTAGATGGTAAGCAATCGTGTTCAGGACATGCACTAGGGCTGGTTATTTTTCTATCGATTATTTGCTCAATTGATTGATTAATTGATTCATCAAAACAATGAATTTTCATCCAAAAATGCATACAATTAATTCAGATGGCTTTGCCTTGGACTGAGAGCAATATATAAAGAAAGAAAATAAATACAACATAATTTTTCAATAAATACAACATAATATTAAACAGAGAATAGATCTACACATCATTGTATATTGCAAGTATAAAGGTTAGTATTTTCTACTAATATTCCCTATGTTTCTTTAACTTAGATCTTGAAGTAGTCTAACAATAATAATACTACATTTTATTTATAGACTACTAATATTCCCTATGTTTCTTTAACTTAGACCTTGAAGTAGCCTAATAATAATAATAATAATAATAATAATAATAATAATAATATATTTTATTCATAATAGCATTTCAAAAGCCCAGCAAATCTGCTTTTCAGACATTTTAAAAATATACTGCCCCAGTTTAAATGAGAACATTTAAGTTTAAATGGAAGTCAAATCTCATTTGAAGAATAAATAGGTAATTTATATCAATTTGTAATGTATTTTTTGTGTCAAAATATGTAAGAAGTCTGGCATTGGCTTCATTGGTCCCTAACATACGATTTTAGCCTATGGGTGTTCCAAATAAGTCCACCTTGTGATGCTTTGATAAATAATTAAAGATATACTTTCTGAATACAAACTTGTTCTATCCATCCATCCATCCATCCATCCATTCTTTTACTCTTATCCGGGTTTAAGTCAGCGGTGGCAGTCAGCTAAGCAGGGCCCTCCAGGCTTCCTTTTCCCCAGCAACAATCTCTAGCTCCTCCTGTGAGGTCCCAAGGTGTTCCCAGGCCAGATGAGAAGTATAATCCCCCCAGCGGGTTCTGAGTCTGCCGCGGGGTCTCCTCCCAGTCGGACATGGCCAGAAAACCTCTAAAGGGAGGTGCCTGGGAGGCATCCTGATCAGATGCCCGAACCACCTCAGCTTACTCCTTTCGATGCGGCTCTACTCTGAGCTCCCTCCGGATGTCTGAGCTCCTCACCCTATCTCTAAGGCTGAGCCCACCCACACTGCGGAGGAAACTTCTGCTGCTTGTATCCGCAGTCTTGTTCTTTTGGTCACATAGACGGACCGAAATCGAGAACTTTGCCTTCCAGCTCAGCTCCTTCTGCGGTGCAGCGCCCGCAGTACTGCAGACGCCGCACCAATCCGTCTGTCCATCTCCAGTTCCATTTTACCCTCGCTCGTGAACAAGACCCAGAGATACTTGAACTCCTTCGCTTGAGGCAGCAACTCACTCCCAACCCAAAGTGAGCAGTCAGAGAACCATGGCTTCAGACTTGGAGGTGCTGACTCTCATCCCAACCGCTTCACAGTCGGCTGCAAACTGCCCCAGTGCATGCTGAAGGTCATGGTCTGATGTAGCGAACAGAACTACATCATCTGCCAAGAGCAGGGATGCAATTCTGAGATACCCAAAGATTCCTCACCTCGGCCGCGCCTTGAGATTCTGTCCATGAAAATCAGAAACGTAATCAGTGACAAGGGGAAACCTTGGTGGAGTCTGTGCCGACAATACGGAAACAGGTCTCACTTTGTTTGTACATGGATCGAATGACCCCGGTACCCCATTCTCCCGCAGTGCCACCCACAGGATTCCCCATGGGACACGGTCATAAGCCTCCAAGTCCACAAAGCGCATGTAGACTGGATGGGCAAACTGCCATGCACCCCCCAACAACCCTGCAAGGATAAAGAGCTGGTCCACTGTTCCACAGCCAGGATGGAATCCACGTTGCTCCTCCTGAAGTTGAGGTTCGACAATCAGCCAGAGCCAGAGGGACCACACAGAACCACATCTCATCTTCTGTTGATGAGTGGGGATGCTCCGTGCCCAGCATCCAAAGTTACATTTTTATGCTACTATAACTTTTAAATGATTCTATACTCTTGAAGCTTTCTGTCTGGGAAAACCACATAGAACCTCTTAGATAGCAGACACTTCATCTACGCATCGATTATGTTGTAGTATTGAAACAATTAAAATGGAACAAATTGTGTTGAATAAAGAAAAAAGAAAATGCTAAATAAAATACAAATTCTGTATATATACTACATACAAACTGTTTAGTATGGTACGACTTTAGCCTTTTACCCAATGTAAAAATGGATAATACCGACTAGTAATTTCCCTAGGCATCTTAATAATATTGTTGTTTCTTGTGTGTCAGGTGAGGATGTCCCAGGTGAAACAGGTGGGCTTGCTGGCAGCAGGCTGTCAGCCCTGGAATAAAGATGTGTGTGATGCAAGTGGAGATCGCTTTGCCTACTGTGCAACTCTGGCTATATACATCTACCAGGTACAATGTAGTGGTTATTGTTTTTAGAATCGCCAGTGTTGCAGCGTTCTTTGAATCATATAATGTGAACCACCTGTTCTGCTTATGGTTTCAACACTATGAAACAGCAGTTCTTTTAAGTTATTAGGCTGTATAATGTTGTTTGTTAAAAGCGCCACTCCCCGTGGAGTTACAAGACTATATACTCTGGGAAACAGAACAGTCTCGGATATACCGATCGACATTAAGCATTCCCCACATGGCGCTTCACACATCCACACTACAATTCACATTTTTGACGTCCAAGTGTTGCCACAAAAATAATGGGAGCATTGAAGAACTGGTTGGATTAAATGCCGGTTGGACATGATGCTAGTAATATAATATACCCTGTGCCGACGTAAGACAAGAAAGAAGATTGTACACTTCTCTTTCAAAAAAAAACGTAACCCTCATAATTTTGTCCAAAAAAATAAAAAGTTTTTGAGAGACAGTTTTCCATATTGTATCCCTTCATTCACCAGAATATCAGTTGTGGCCAGATGTGCTGTTTGAGTCTAGTGACAAATATTGCAAACATTCTTCTGTATCCAACGCATTCTCTTTAAACTGCTGCTTTGTACAAAAGTTTATGTGTTGAATCAGTGTCATATGTATCTACCTCACTTGACTTTTTCCACTGTCTCTCTGTATGTATGTGTCCCTCTCTCTGTCAGTTGGACCAGCAGTACAATGAGTTTAAGCTGCGGTCCATCATGTCAGAACACAAGAAGACCATAACAGCTATCAGCTGGTCTCCGGACAACCCAGACCTCTTCGCCTCGGCCTCTGCTGATAACCTGCTCATTGTCTGGAATGTGGCAGAGCAGAAGGCTGTAGCACGACTAGACAACACCAAAGGTATATTGCCAAGTAGAACATTTTGTCAGAGTGTGTGTGAATGTGTGTGCATATGTGTGTACTTGTGTGTTTTAGTGTGCTACAGTATCATTCAATTTACATTTAGTCATTTAGCAGATGCAAAAAGCCAAAGTGACTTACAAATTAGGCTGGGAACAATCAACGTATACATTCAGAATTGTACTGGCTACAAAAGTAAATGGAAAGTATGTGGAACTTATGTGTGTGTTACTTTTGAAAGACAAACAATTTATAAAGCTAACAAATGTGATTAGCAGACCGATTGTAATGTAAATGGTGAGTGAGTGAGTGAGTGAGAAAGCCACTACCAGTAACATCATTGCTCAAGCTGCATTTATACTGGTGCGTTTTGTTTCCAAATTCTGTCGACAATTGCAAAGATAGTAATAATATTAACAACATGATCACCTAACCAAATAGTATTCTATTGTTGACTCTAGTATTTGTTATCAGAGCCTAGCAGTTTGACATAAATATATTGATATGAGAAGTGTCTCCCCTGCCTGCCCAGGTATCCCTGCATCAGTGAGCTGGTGTTTGAACTCCACCAACGGCGTGGCCTTCGTATCCCACCGGGGGCCACTGTACATCTGGGTCTATGGAGGGGCCGACCCGGGTGTCACAGTACACAAAGAAGCACACTCCTTCCTCTCTGACATCTGCCTCTTCCGATGGCACCCCACCAAGAAGTGCAAACTGGTGTTTGGGCACACAGATGGTAGTCTTTCCATCTTCCAGCCAGGTAAACAAAAGTGCTGATCAGGTGCACAGCTAAACAGGGAAAGGGAGGATCTTGGCAGGCAGTTAAGCAGTAAGAACTATATTGGATTTCAGTGAGACTTAAGGTCTGACTTTGTGACTTTGTGTTGGTATCTGCCAGACTCCAGATCATGGACCTTACATCCTTACCAGCGATCCTTAAATCTGATGCCCAATTATTGGTGATTAAATAATGTAGAACTTCTCCACATCAGGCTCTGATTTAAATAGAGCTGAAAAAACAATCAATAGACATTCGGCCATTTCAGCATATTGTTTATGCTAAATCTTGCTAAACAAAGCCTGTGAGGGTTTCTGGAGAATATTGGTTTTGCATTGTTAATTGATTTCTAATAATAGATATTCATTCATACATTTGCATAAAGCAAGGCTATTTTGTCCACTCCCATGTTGAGGATTAAAGTATTTAAGAGTATTAAAAAACATGTACATTTTGAACAATATGAAGTTTTGTGATTAATGTTATTAATAGCGAAATACTTGAATCAATTAATTATATGTTCATATAAATGTAGATACTATATATACAGTGGGGAAAAAAGTATTGAACACATCAACATTTTGTCCAATGAGCCTATTCAATGAAATTTGCACCAGACTTTGGTATGAACTCAAAAAATCTAAACAAAATGAATCTAAAAATTAAAGTCCATATGTAAATAATGTGTAATAAAGTGGAATGACATAGGAAAAAAGTATTGAACACACAAACTGAAATTAATTCAAGACTTAGTGGAGAAGCCTTTGTTTGTAATGACAGCGTCAAGGCGCTTTCTTTATGAAGTAACTAATCGCCCGCAGTATTCAGGTGTGATTTTGGCCCATTCCTCTACACAGATTGTCTTTAAATCTTGAAGATTGCGGGGGGCCCTCTTGTGAATCTGGATCTTCAGATGCTTCCACAAATGTTCAATTGGCTTTAAGTCAGGTGATTGACTGGGCCATTCCAACGTTGATTTTCTTTCTCTGAAAGCAATTGCAAGTTTCCTTTGCTGTATGCTTTGGATCGTTGTCCTGCTGGAAGGTCCACCCACGTCTCATCCTCAGCATCCTGGTGGATGGCAGCAGGTTCATCTCAAGAATCTCTCTGTACATGGCTCCATTCATTGTTCCTTCAATGATATGAAGTCTGCCAGTACCACGAGAGGAGAAACAGCCCCACACCATGATACTTCCACCTCTAAACTTCACTGTTGGTATAGTGTTATCGGGTGATGTGCAGTGCCATTTCTCCTCCAAACATGGTGTGTTGTATGACAGCCAATTTTGGTCTCATCTGACCAGAGTACATGCTCCCAGTAGTTCACCGGCTTGTCCAGATGTTGTTTGGCAAACTTTAAACGAGCTTCAACATGTCTTTTTTTACAGTAGTGGAGTCTTGCGGGCTGAGCGTACACAGAGGCCATGGCGGTGGAGTGCATTGCCGACTGTCCTTCCTGTCACAGTTGTACCTGCTGCCTCCAAGTCTTTCTGGAGCTCTTTCCTAGTGGTCCTTGGCTCTTTGGCTACTCTTCTAAGTATCCTTCTAACTGCCTGATCAGAAATCTTGCGAGGAGCTCCTGTGCGTGGCCGGTTGATGGTGGAGTGATGTTGCTTCCACTTACGGATAATGCCCCCAATGGTACTTACTGGAAATTCAGAAGTTGTGAAATACGTCTGTAGCTAATTCCATTTTCATGTTTTGCAACAATCTAGTTGCAAAGGTCTTGAGAGAGCTGTTTGTTTTTACCCATCATTAGATGGGGTAGATTGTTTGTGTAACAAAAAAACCTTTTATAGCCCATCAATATGTTCTAACCCAGCTGACATTAATTAGCACAGATTGGAGGTAGAGTTGCCTTCTAATTAGTTACGGTTTCAGCTGGTTCCTTGCCTTTCCTTGCTGTGGTGTACTGCTTTTTCTTAGTGTGTTCAATACTTTGTTCCTAGTTTCCTATGTCATTCAACTTTATTACACATAACTTTATTTACATATGGACTGTTAGATTTTTTTTGTCTGGATTTTCTGAGTTAATTCCAAAGTCTGGTGCAAATTTCACTTGAATAGGCTCATTGGAAATACATTTACTGGACAAAATGTTGATGTGTTCAATACTTATTTCCCCCATTGTATATATATAATAACCTCTACTTCAAAACGTCATTTTACACACACATACACGTGCACACAGTCAGCCTTTGACAAATACTGTCTCTCATTACTGCCTCAGCATCAGCTACTTATTAGTCATGCCTACTGACTACACGTCTGGACTATGTACCTGTAAATTCTACTGTACGACTGTACAACTTGTAGATCCTACTGTACTACTGATTTGTATATTCTACTGCACTATTGACTTGTTTAACCTAGTGTACTATTGATTTGTATATCCTACTGTGCTACTGACTTGTATACTGTACTACTGACTTGTATAATTTACTCGTGACCTGTATATTCTACTGTACTACTGACTTGTATATCCTACTGTGCTACTGACTTGTGTATCCTACTGCAGGACTACTGACTCACGATGTCTGTGAATACCCCGGGCCGCATGAGGTTGATCATCTTAGCCACCTGGTAGACGTCCACGGCGCCCTCGCTCTCCAGTTGCTGTGACAGGGTGGTCAGGGCACACAGCATGCCCGCCGACACAGCCCCCAACCTGGGCAAACACAGAGGCACCGGGGCGTAGGCTGGTGTTGACTTCCATGGCTAGCAGCAAGACCTTGGAGAGGAACTGCAGACTGTGGACTACTTCGCTGCCAACCATGTGGGCAGGAATATTGGACTGAAATTGTCCATGCATGTTTATTAAATCCAATGATTATACTCAAATCTTTGAACACCTACAAGATAACGTTCGAAGAGGCACACAACAGACTGATTTCTGAAACATTAGTATTGAGAAAATGATCCCCATGCCCTTTCTCTTCCCCTCCCTGCACAGCAAGACGTTAGCCAAGCCATTGAGTCAAACGTTTACAAAGCCAGTGGCCTTAGAGGCCCGACTGGTTTACCATGCCAAAAGCATCACAATGTCAGCCATCTTTCAATTGATCACTCAAGGAGAAGAAGAAGAAAAGACGACAATCGGTTTCAAAGTTCAAACATTTCTCTATTGGGAGGGAAAAGGCATTTCTCCACGTGGCTTGGCAAGGGAGCGCACAAGACGGCCCTAGACTCTAGTAGGACTCTGCTCCCCTCGGTGGACGGCTCGGCCTCTCGGAGAGTACACGCTTGTTCCTACAAATCGAGCATGTCTTCTCTTCTATTAAGGGCACTGTCAAAACCCACGGAGGTGCGCTGTCTAACGGCCGCGCCTCCGTGAATAATAAGCGTGGAGACAATTACTGCAGATGTTTGGCTGACAGGTTCCTCTGTGCGGGCCGACGGGGCCAGGGCCGCCACATGAAAAGCTCAATTAGTTTCCCTTAAAGCTGATCTTCATTATTCTAATGAATAAACATGGGGGGGGCCAGTGGATCGGGAGGCTGTTCAACAACTCTAATGGGTGTCAATACTCAAGACAAACTTGATTACCACTAATTGGAGTCTTCCCGGGTTACGGTGGGAGGACTGCTGCAGGCTGGGCCTCAACAGGCCACACGTAAAATAGAGATGAACACAACTATTGCTTTTAGAATGCCTGTTGTTTTTACTGTGAGATACATTCACCAGCGTGTTGACACCAGTGACACAAGCCTCTTTAACACATGGCTCCCTGGATCTCGGGATGTTCACTCTTCACACATCCACGCTACGTTCAGCTACGTCCCACAACAGTTCCATCTCGCGCCATTGCACGCACTTCTACACAATCACAGTAGTTTTGCGTTTTAAAATGTGTTTATTCCAAGAGTAAACACTGCGGTTTCCCCAAGTTCTACTGACATGCCAGTGAATAGTGAATAGTGAATAGTGAATAGTGAGGTGGACACTGACTCATCATGGACGATGGTGGGTCCGTCTCTACTGGCCGCCTCCTCCTTGATGACGTTGATGAGCTCAAAGGTGCTACTGATGGGGGCGTCCGGGTGGGGCCACTCTGGGCAGCGGAAGTGACGCACCTCCAACACATAGTCATCCTGCGGTGGGTAAAGCACACACACACACACACACACACACACATGCGCGCACACGCGCATGCACACACACACACACAATACATGGCATAAGCAGTTAGCGCTGTTTAGCGGGGAAGGACACAGTTTATCTCGTACTACAACTGCTTCTGGGTTCTCATGTACAAGGCTACCTCAATACCGCAGGAACTGGACGGCCTGTGGTGAGTTTCCACTCCATTATTTCCAAGTCACTTGTGCAGTGTGCTTGCGAGGCTCACGATGCATCTCAGACGAGTCGCAGGATATCAAAATATCTACATATCTGGCCCGTTGGAGGTTCAAACTCATGTAGTGTGAAAGGTGTTGGCAATAACTGTAGCGATCGCAGCCAATGAGAGTGCAGGACATGAGCGAAAGGAAAACAGGGGCAGTGAGTCGTAATTTTCAATCTAAATACTTGTGCTAACTACAGTGTGAACCCAACCAGGACTCCAAGACACCCAATCTCCAAGCTAGACATGTCGTGTGCCTCCCGAGTGCAGTACAGTGACGACTTTGAAGCGGTGTGTCGGCGCTGTCGGTCTAAAACACAGCAGGGCTTCTCACTGACACAGCCACATACACACACAGAGATAGCAACATTCACATGGGCCAGGAGGGAGACACTGTCCACACCTGTGTGGCCTCCAGGATGAAGTCGTGGATGCCGATCTGCTCCTCGTTGGACAGACAGAGGCGGTCGCTGCTGATCAGGGTCACGGTGAAGGCCTCACAGTTCATGGGCTCCTCTCGGCTGGGCCAGTACACAAACCCATCCTCCGCCTGCAGCAGGGAACAACAAGACACTCCAATCACTGTTCAACAGCGTGCATGCGTGCATGTATGTGTGTGTGTGAGATTCCCACCAGTCCATTATTTGCTGGTAGCATGACGATGATCTGAGCATTGTGGTCCCAGATCATCCTCCAGAAGTCTTTGGTGGTGTGCGGCAAAGGGTGCTGGGTGACGATGAACTCATTGCTCCGGTAGTAGCCCTGTCCAGCAATGTCAGAGGTAGACATACTGTTACACATTTATATCATCATCATATTGGTCGCTGCAAATTTGCCCCAAACATATTTGTTTTTGCGAGTCTGTTTTCTGATCGTGTTTTGGTTCTGATATATTGTGTTTCTATGTGTCATCTATGAAACCATCTGTATCCTTTTTAAACAACTCATCAACAATGACTTTTACATGTTTCACAAGACTGCTTCATAGCAGCGGTCGCTACGCTACGTCAGAACTAATGTAGCAGAAAACTCGTGTGGACGAGTCAAGGTCGATGCTAAGTGGAGGTGTGGCGGCCCTGCTGCTGGGGGCTGACCTGAGGTGACCCCTGAGGCGGGGGAGTGACGGGTGGATGATTGACAGACAACAGGGCTGAGGTGTGCTCACCATGATGTAAGAGGCATTGATGTAATCACTGCCTTTTATACCGGGCAAAGGTGCCAGTCCCACCCGGGCTCTCTCCGCTGGCCAGCC
>OMOU01053715.1:0-12686 GCA_900312585.1 Malacocephalus occidentalis | reverse complement strand
TTGGGGGGGGGGGTTCTTTGTGTTAGAGTGGTGTGCCCCCGGCGCCACGTGGAACGGATGCAGAGAAGTGTATTTTCCAAGTATGATCAAAGCTGTTATGTTTGTATATCATGAATTTTCCTTTACGTTCCTTTACGTGGACACAGCGAGGCTGAAATGCTATTCTATACAATGATGATCACCTTAAAACTATGGAACTGTTTATTCTTATGAACTTTTCCAGCATTTACAATAAAGGTACAATACATATGTGTGTGTGTGTGTGATCTGATACTGCCTCGGGTACTTTATTCTGATTGATTTCTGTTCTGTTCACTATAATGTAACCTCTGGTTCGGTCTTTAAAGTTTGTATACGTGTACGTGCTGGGAACTAATCACTGTTGGGGAACAGAATGGAGAAGTGGGCGTCTGCACTGACTGCTTTGCTTTGTAGCTATTTAGGAAGTCATGAACTAGCTGGTAGCCTCAAACAAAGCTTGTGGTTTGAGCTGAGCTGGTCTTTGAAGCAGATATGTCCACAAGCGAAGTTAAATTATTTTTCGAGAGCTTTCTAAAGAAAAGGAAAGACATAATGGTAAGATGATTCATTTTTTATCAAGTATCATATTAGACCAAAGATGTGAATAGTTGCATTTATATAATGCTTTTATCCAAAGCGCTTTACAGTATTGCCTCATATTCACCCACCTACAGCGGTGTCAACCGTCAAGGTAACAGCCAACACATCAGGGTTGATGTCTTGCTCAGGGACACATCAACACTTGGCTAGGCGGAGCCCGGGATCTAACCAGCAATCTTCCGGTTGCCAGATAACCTCTCTTGCCTCATGAGCCATGATGGCTGCGTTGTCTTTTAATTGCAGGGTATTTTCTGTCTCAATATAAAGACACTATGTTTCCACGCATGTAGATTATGAGGTGGACGACATATTGGTTCCGTCTCCACAACACAACCTTGTATTTTTATACCAAGAAAGAAAGTCCTGCGGTAAGACACGAGAAGCTACGTCCGTTCAACCACAAGGTTATAAAGCAACCTGTTAGCTCACTAGACTTTCCTCTGCTTTTTTACAGTCTCACCTGAGGGGTCTGTACTACATCCACACCGTAAGTCGTCCACTGACGTGCACTTAACGAAAACAGAACGTTATAGATTCTACTCTGACACCCCTTATTGGCAAACTGGCTTGGTTAATATCTAACTCGTTATTACAATTACCACAGTTGCAGTCGGTACAAGAGGTCCGGAGAGATGACCACAGTCGCTTTATGTTCGAGCTCATCATGACCAACGGGAAGAAAAAGCTTTTAGTGAGCAGCCGCTAGTGATGTCCTATGCTGGCCAGAATGAACCCCCCAACCTCACACACGCACACGCCCACAAATCTGCGCCCTATTGCACAGCTTTCAATCGCTGTCATGTCTCTCTCCTCGCTCTCTGTCGCCCCCTGTAGGCGGCAGAGACAGCTGTTTTGAGGGCAGAGTGGCTGGCACAGCTGTATTGTGCCATGCGCCTCTCCGGCGAGGCGACCCCACAGCGTGGAAGCGCAACACGGTAAGAAAAGACGTTTTTCACACAGCCGTCATCATGGCGGGACAAACAAAACACCAGTACCAGGGCACGGGTAGTATATATCAACTAGTGAAGATAACACCCACATTTTCCCATGTATTTGTTTTACTAAATATACCTTACCTGTACATGTATTATTCTATTGTTTTTATTCAATACCATTGCAAACGTATATATTTGTACTAAATATATCCTACCTATATTGTTTTTCTATTAGGTGTGTACACTGTACATTTATTATTCTATTGTTTTTATTCTTATGTTGTTGGTATTTTTGAGCAACCTCTGTCACAAGCCCCTACCCATAGCTGTCCGGTGACCTGTCTCCACAGCAGCCTGGCCGGTGTCGGCAAGCGGTCGCAGAACTACATATTGTCCTCACCATCACTGGACTCGTCGCCCCTGGAAACCTGGGAACGCACCCACCCTGTCCACTGGGCTGCCCGGTCCCCTTCCTCCGAGGAGGGCGTTCGGTACACCCCGCCAACGGCCTGTGAGTTCACTATTGAGGTCACTGTATCGACGGCTGGAGAGTCGACTGTGAGACCGATTCAGGGGGCCGGGATGAGGCCGCACATGATACTCCGGTTTTCGACATCCACCTATGTCCCGGTGACGACTGACAACATGTGTGTTGGGTTCTCTGTTGTATTCTTGGTAGGTCCAAGACGCCACAGTGCTCAACACTCCTCTGGTCGTTTCGCCGTGGATGAGAGGGTAGGGGGGCGGACAGAGGAAGGATATTATGACGTTTTACCGTCACGCAGTGAGTATAACGTAACAAGTTGACATTTGACGACCAATTTATTACAGGCCCCCTATTTAAAGAGTCGGGTCTCACTATACGTGTTCATCAGAGCAACGAATACCGGAGGAGACAACCGAGGAAAGTATGTACGACGTCCCGGTCTTCAACAGGAGCGTTCGAGACCCCCGGGGTAAGATGGAAAAGTATTGATATACATATAGATATATAGATCAGATATATCTATATTTATGTATTTATTTATTACATACACCTTAGTTAAGGATGCAGCGAAGTCCATCTCCCCTTGTCATGAAAAGCATTGGTCAAAATATTAATGATCGATACGATTTTTTATTTATTTTTTTAAATAGGGCTGTTTTTATATGCAAAAATGACCTCTGTTGACGCTTTAAAAAAAAAGCAATATCAAATAAATGTCGTCCCATGGGTGAATGGCTAACCTTAATCAACGACGTGTCCACGTCCCGCCGCCAGAGCTCAACGGGGGGCCGGCTGAGGTAATCTATGACGTCCCCAGCTCGCTCTTGAGGACGGCGACCCCGCAGAACGTCGGTACGCATCACATGGCGTGTGTGTGTCCGTCTGTCTGTCTGTTGAGGCAGCCTCATTCTCCCTGTCACATAGTACGTTAAACGGCAGTCAGGCTTTTTGGGGAGGATTCCTACAACAAATACACACATTGGGATTTATTTTCGAATCGTACACACAAAGTACATGGACAACTGACAAGAACTGTCATTCTTGTTTTAATTCCACCACCATACACAAGGCCCACACGCATTATTACATCACGCATGGTCTAGAGAAGGGAAGTGGCGTGACACAGATGCTACGTAATATGATGTCCAAATATAATGATGGCTCACACAAATGTACAATCACAAACATACCTAACTTGGCTCATATGTCACCGTTTTGAACACACACCAGTAGGACTGGATCAGCAGACAAGATCCTGCCCGGATCTTGTTAAAAAGCTTATAGTGTCCCTTTTAGAGTTGAGAGTGGATTAAACCACACAACACTGGCCTGATTCACACTAGCAGCCATCTTGCAACAACAACTAGGTGGGAGGGAAATTAATTTAGAATCACGATGGCCGCTAGGTGAATCATTTCTATCTTTGTGGTTTGAAAATATGTACAGTAATACCACAATTAATAGTTCCCCATTCATGTTGATTAAGTAGTATGTAAAATGTTTCAGAGAGCTACTGGGTACAGATGTCGACTGGAGAAACTTAACACCACCTTACTCACACAATGCTTACTCACACAACATAGTTCTCTGTAGTGATGTGGAATTAACAATGATAGAGAGAACTGGGAAAAGTGATTTGTGCATTCCCAATAAAACAAAACTAAAATAACAACATGCTTAACATTTCTCAATTGAACTTTTGTTTAGAGTTCATTCATCATAGTGACGACTTACAGCTTGGTCAGTTTACAAAAACAATTAAATAAATGCTTTTTGGTTTGTAGTGTTAGGACTGACCATATCATTTAGTCACACCAAAAAGAACCAGATTGAAATCCAGTTAAGATCAATACATTAGAGGTGCAAGGTACAGGAAGGAAAAGGAACGCAATATTTACAGCTATATACCCTGTAGGAATGACTGGGATGACCATTTATATTATTATATAATGACAGTTGTCATTTCACCAGAACACATTTCTAATAGTTGGTCATCTAATAAACAACTACCCAGACAAAATCGAACAGCCATGTTAGCTAATTATCTTCAAATGTGACAGATAATGGCTTTGCAAATTGTGCTGACTCATACAGTATACTTATTGCCCCAACTGATTAGTGTACACTGGCCATTATGCCAGCAGCTGTTGTCAGCAGCCGTCTCCACGCTACCAGCAGCACAGGAAGGAAACTAGGTTTGGGCTGGGGACGGTTCCCTGAGGAACTCCTCCAGGACAGAAATGATCCTGCAGGCCTCCGGCAGGTCGCTGTGTTCGGCCTTGGCGTTCTGCAGCAGCACGTCACCATTGCCGCAGCCCTGCAGGAACTGGCAGCAGCGGAAGAGGGCGTAGTGACTCATCTCCGCCTGGCGGACGAATCGCTTCAGGCTGTTCATGTCCTGAATGGCCTGCAGAGGGGGGGTTGAAGGAAGCAGGGCTTTACACGGGGGGACCTTGTGGTGGAGATCTAGCATCTCTCGTGGTGGCTGAGGAGCGCAATCATAATATGTTCCCTATTGGCTCGTTTTCCTTGCAGAAGATGCATTACAACATTAAGACACATGAACAGATTTGTCAGGGCTCTATCATGTAATGTTTAATTTCGGTCCAAACAATCAGGACGGCAGTCCCAGAACGTACCGAACTGATTTTGTTTTGTTAAATACTAAAATAAGTTACCATTGATGGAAGGGAAACATTTATGAAGTAATTGCTGATTGGAAGGGAGTTTATTCATTCGAACATTGTGTTGGAATTAAGGTGTGCCCACCTTGAGTTTGAAGTTCTCAAGTATCTGTCTCAGAAGGAAGGGGTTAAAACGCTCCGCTGCGTTGAGGAAGGCCTGGATCCAGCCGTCACAGAAGCGGTTACTAACTGGAAGACAAAGACAAAAACATGATTAAAGTGCTTTATACTTCACATGAACAGTCAAATATATATATATATATATATACCAGTAGTAAAACATCAGAGTGTTTGGTGGCTGGTCTAAAGCAGCCTGACTCAGGCCAGGTGAGGCTGCTTAAACCAGCCATCAACCAACCACACACAGTCTTCGCATCAAAATTATACCAACAATATTAACAACATGAATAATTATTCCTCCTAAAATCTGCTCTTTGTGCTTTTCAACGCAGGGATGCATGCACATTTCCATCAGAGTCGGGGCCCACGTGTGGGTGATGAGTTGGACAGATGGGGGCGGCTGCTGCTGCCTACCCGTGTTGGAGAGCGTGGGCGGGGAGGTGGAGCAGTCGAGGAGCAGGTCGGACGGGGGCTCCTCGGCGGCGGCCTTACACAGGGAGGTGGTGGCCTCCTGCTGGGAGAGGCCCAGCAAGCTGGCCGCCTTGATAAACCTGGTGGGGGGGGGCACAAGAGGCAGAGGAACCGATTACAGGTGCCACAAACTAACAATTATGTTCACAGTCAATTTATCTAACCACTTTTCTTTTCTAAAATGTCTTAAATAATCGCAAACGCCCATGACCAAGTTACCAGAGTCCAAAATCTTACATTTGTTTATCTGCAATCCCCCCAAAAAAGACTGTTCAAGTATAGATTTTGTAACTTTGTAAAGCTGGATGGCGAGTTGCCTTTCCCACGCCAAGATTTAAAATGCGGTGCACAGTCAGCGTTTTAAATATAAATCTCATTTTCCATCACCCAGCAGTGATTGGTCCCATGGCTGTCCGCCAGAGAGCATAAGTAGAAGTGGCGTGCTGTTTTTTTCGGTCTCTGCTAGAGTAAACATGCGTGGCCAAGGTGCCGACTGCCAGTGGAATGACGTCACCTATACTACGCTGTTTGGGTGCAATTACCGATTTTCGCCATAGTTGTCGCCAAAGAGCACGATACGGACATCTTCGAGATGAACACTTTAAGCAGCTATAAGTTGGTGCTTTGTATGATGACCTAAAATGGAATCATTTTCTGTCATTTACTGCCGGATTTGTTTTTAAGTTTGTTTTTTGTTTGCCATGGTTATTTTTCTTTTCGTTACATCGTCTTTTGTGACCAGACTGCGACGTGTTTGTGTGTTCAAATGATCCTCTAAACGGCGGCTAGGCCTGTTCAATTCTGTGACTGTGACTGTGATTAACATCAATATCACATCAATATCACATAAAACATCAACATCAATAAACATGTCTAACTACATCCGACATGTTTAACAGTGTATAGATTCATTGAGCCTATGACAATACTCTGTGGTGAAGCACAAAAACTGCACTGAGAACTGATAGAAATCATCATTACCGTTAATCATTGTCAAATGTCATGTCACTCACCTGGCGATGTCCTTCTTCGTTCTCTCATCTGCGTGGATGACCTCTACATGCGTGTGACTCAAAGCCTGACCACACAACATTTGAATGCAACAAATAACACAAAGATGAACTAGGAGTGGGCAATGGTATCGGACTATAGTGAAGAAAATGTGTATTGATTCACATGATATCGGAAATCCCTCTAATTGTGATACATGATGAAAAGCTACATCCTTTCGACATCTTAATGCTATCAAGATGCGGGGCCCTACGTTGAGGTGTCCCCTTAATATGCTCGATGGCCAGGGGGACTCACGGCGTGGAGCAGGAAGCAGATGCTACCCTGGACCAGCTGCACCACGCGCTGGACGTGCAGCACCGACTCTTCGTACCAGCGGCTGAGGTATGGACGGATCTCCGTCTCCAGGTTGGCGAGCTGACAGGGCGGCACACAGGAAGTAGGAGAAGGAATATCCATAATAATCATCATCGCTAAGAAATCATAGAGATTGAATAATAGATGCTCTTATCACAGCTATTATGCAGGCTACCTAGCAATTAACCTTGCAATTACGAAACCTGCTCTATTCTTATCTTTATGTACCACAGCAGATATATTGCTGTCTCTCTTTCTCCAAATGTGCTCTAAAAGTCGCTTTGGATAAAAGTGTCTGACAAATGCCCTGAATGTAACATTCAGGGGAGATTCCAGGTTATTCACACACGTACAAGATGTTGATGCGTTTCCATACCTCAGGGGTTTGTAGGCAGCTCTGTAGGCCTTGGACGTACTTATCCAGCTCCAGTCGGAATGTGTGTTCGGTCAGGAAAACGGAAGCGTATGCGTGTTTGCCATGGTATAATGGCTACAAGGCGTCTAGTCGCCGTCAACTCGATACATGGAAAAAGTTACGACTCCACATGCACGCACACAAGCATGCACACGCACACAGTGGTGGGTGAAGGATATAAATTGAGCCCCTTCTCGGAGCCGCCCATGAAGCAGATTACGTAGCCGTTGCCGTCGGCGTCGGGCTGCTCCGGGGAGCGCTCCTGCTCCAGGAGACAGCAGTAGCAGCCCACACTCTGCTCCGGGACGCTGGCCCGCCACAAAGAGTGGGAAAATAAATGTTACTTTCACCTCCATTACGATTCACAAACGATTATTATACATGGGTTTTTTTTGTGGTGGGTGGTGACGTTTGGAACCCAAGGTCTCACAAATGACAATGAATAGAAGTCTTGAAAGGCCACTTTTTACTCCCTTACTTAAACCTTCAAATTAAATCATGAACGGCCTCCATGTCATATTGTGGAGGCAATTTAACCATGCTCCCACACTTTTGTTCATTAGATTGTATCCATCTGTAACGTATCATGTCTTCTATGGCCATTGAATTCAGTTGAATGTTTTCTTTGGTCTTCCAGGGAGACTGACGCAGCAGACTACAGCTTTTTCAGCCAATGGGGATTCAGTAATAGATAAACAAACCTCAGGTCCACGGTGGCGATGTTGCCCATGCCCCCCAGCAGGGCACCCTTGCTCAGCCGCCTGGAGATGTAGCTGCGCAGCTCTGGCTCCGCCTCCGACGGCAGGCTGCTGTCCACCAGGCTCAGACTGTGTGCGTGTGTGTGTAGGGGGGGGGCACAAGACTGTTATTAATATATAATGCTGGTGGCGTTGAGCCAATGCCAAACCGGTGACACAAGCGGCCGGTGTCATGGTAGGAAGTTTGCAGCCAAGTAAATTCACGTCACGTCAAGTCAAGCGATGAGACGGCGGAAGAGGAGATGGAAGTCACACACAACCAAGATCACAATAGCATGACAACACACGTCACTACTGAGTCCCACAAACCCTGTGAGTCCCCATGAGTTTCTAACGATGACATAATCACGAATAGTGTGTGTGTTTGTGTGTGTGTTTGTGTGTGAGAGATATTGCGATGTTGACTATTCGTATGCTAGGTTCCGCAGTTCAAAAGGCATTGATTCACTGACAAGTTGCTTAATTGGATGGCCAACACAGACTTGGCAAGCACTTGGAAATGCTACGCACTCAGTAGTGTTAGAAAAACAGCAAGCACAGAGCGGAAAGGCAATCAGTTAAAGAAACTGAACGGATGATTCCGTCACAGCGATTTGTTTCCGGTGGTGGTAGCTGGGGGATGTGTACACCAATGATGTCCAAGAGCCACTGAGGAAGAACCATGGACGGCGAGGAGAGCCGGTGGTCGGTGGGACCCTTGGCCGTTACCTAAAGTCATCCTGACTGGTGGTGGAGTCTGTTCTTCTCTTGTTCCATGCAACACTTTCCTCGGTAGACTCAGATCTAAGACAATTGAGTTATTTTACAGGCGAGTCAATAGCAATGATAGCAAAGAAAGGCAAGGCAAAACATTGCCTTGGACAGAGTGCGGTATAGAAAAACAATATGATTAAAGACACCCGCTATGTAGTTTGAATTAATTTGAGGACAATCTGCATTCATTGTGCTTGTATAACTAGGTGTGCTGTGCTGGCAAAGGCCTACGTCCTGAATGAATAGTGATAGGACAGCGTTAACGATTACCTGGTGCCTTGATATAGATAGATGGCATAGTAACAGTTCAGCTGGGTCTTCTGGTTATAGCCTGCGATGTCATCGCTGTCAAAGTCATCTCGCTCCTCTACGTCAATTGAATCTTGGAAGGATGAAGTCTGAGACGTAAACATTTCTGCTCAACAAGCCCACCGAATAAACTGATAGGTGCAAACGGGCTCAGTTATAAATTAACTGTTAACGTTCTTATTTTGGATGAAGAATTGTAAAGGCAGTAATGACTGCACTGCTGCATTACTAAGTAAATAAACCGTAAAATGTTTTGCAGAGACAAACCCGCGCATGCGTACGATGTTTGTGCACCTTGATCAGAAATCCGACTATAATATTGAATGTTATTCAAAGGTTCCACCACAAACACGCGGAAGGATAACGGACATTCGCAAAGCGCAATGTTTTGACTACGTAAATACCCTACTAAAACATACTTTAAAAAATACAATTATAAATTGTTCGTCTTCGTGTCAGCGTCGTTGTAGTGACACCGGGCCAACACCGGGCCAGCTGTCAGAAATATCATGGGGAGAAAGAAGAAAAAGCAAATGAAGCCGTGGTGCTGGTATCCTTTTACGCGACGTGAAGTGATATAAATATACGTCAGCATTCCCGATACAGCTTTTCCACAATATCTATTTCAGGAAAATGGTCCCGAGTCGACGTGTGGCTGAATTGGGTTGAGCTTTTGTTATCTAAGGTCAGCGTTAGTTTAGGTTAAGTGTAAATTAAATGGTATTGCCTTTTATATAGCTAGTTGGTTACATTGGTGATGCAGCCTCTCCGATTGACGTGTGTGCGTTGTACTGGGAATATCGCAAAAGCAGCTACGAGAAATCAAACTCTATTGTGATAACAATTGTTTTATTCAATATTACACTTTTGTAATTGATGTGTCATTACTTAATCCTAAACCCCCCAATCAGGTACTGTAACAGAGATTTTGACGATGAGAAGATTCTTATCCAGCATCAGAAAGCCAAACACTTCAAATGTCACATATGCCATAAGAAACTGTACACTGGGCCAGGGCTAGCGATCCACTGTATGCAGGTGATACATTTCCTTATTTAAAAGCAAAAATAGGCTGTTAGATATTTAAATGGTTATAGTGTATGGACAAACTCACTTACACTCAATGCCTCTCTAGGTACACAAAGAGACAATTGACGGTGTCCCAAATGCAATACCTGGCAGAACAGACATTGAATTGGAAATCTACGGCATGGAGGGAATCCCAGAAAAAGATGTGGAAGACAGAAGGAGAGTGCTAGAACAAAAAACCCAAGGTAATATATTATATAATGGGTAATACGTGAAATAAGTGTTGAGGTGTAACCTAACCCTAACTGCTCCTGACGTGGTGTTGGCTGTTACCTTGCGTGGTTGACACACCGTCGTCGGATGGATGGGTGAATGTGAGACAATAATGCAAAGAGCTTTGCATAAAAGTGCTGTAGAAAATGCAATCCATTTCCCATATAATATGTATAATATACCATATAATATGTTGTTTCATATGTATTATAGTTCACTGTAGCTATGGCTGGCAGACGCTCACCCTGCTTCCTCCATGAACTCCCCGTCTCTCCAGAGTCCCAGAAGAAGAAGCAGAACCCGGAGGACTCCGATGAGTACGACGAGGACGATGAACCGGGGCCTTCCTTCCAAGCGCAGCCCGCTGTGGTCCAGCCACCGGCAGGCTACGTCCCTCCCATGACCCAGCCCGGCATGCACCCGGGGCCTGGAGCTCCTCCCGGCATGCACCCGGGGCCTGGAGCTCCAGGCATGCCTCCAGGCAGCTACTCGGGTGAGGAGGAGCAGCAGCAGCAGACACAATGCTAAATCATTCAATTTCTACCCATCATGTGATGCTCGTATTAGGTCTCCATATAGGGATGGGTACCAAGAACCGGTAGTATACGGAATGAATTATTGAATTATTATAAGTATCGATATTAAGCTCCGACGTGATCGGTTCTGCTCTCTGTACTGGAGAAATCTAAGAAAATAGAGTTCCTATTTATATTATATATTTCTTCATAACCGTTATCTTGCACATTGTATCTCACTTGCTGATCTCTCTCTCTGAGCCTGTGAATAGGTGAATGTGAGGCAACTGTACAGCGCTTTGGATGTGGTCCTGAGTTCAAGTGTGTTCTACTCTAATGGCAGCTCAGTATATTCAAGAGATAACAATGGTTAGATAATGGCCCACAGGTCCGCTGGTAGCGTGTGGCATTAACACAGGTTTGGATTCCTACCTGGTGGCCAGCCCCAATCAGAATATATCACATATATTGCTTTTGCGGCATTTCATTCATTCTTATTCTCCATTTATTATAATATATCATACATGGTGATTTATCGTTTGACTTCCTCTGCCACCTTCACACAGGGATGCCTCCCATGATGGCGGGGGTCCCGCCCATGATGCCTGGGATGCCCCCCGGTATGCAGGGGATGCCACCCGGGTGAGTGCTGGCCCCCCTCAACTTCAGCAGGGCACATGAGCTGCCCATTATTGCTCGTGCCACAAGAATACATCATATCATATAATGTATATCGATACAGTATTACCTTTTTCTCTTGTCTTCAAATGTACAAATGTTGAACTGACACAGAAAAGACAGGTGTAGATCTAGATCTAGATATCTAGATTAGATAGTTTTTACCTGAATTTCCCATCTGGGATGAATACAGTACCAACTTGTCGTATGTTATTGTGTCCGTCATCTCACGACTCTTTCTGTCCCTTGCTCTTATGGGTCGCTAGTGAGCCCACAGTTTGAAGAGTACTGCTCTGGATGAACCATGTTGTTTCTGTCTCTCAGGATGATGCCGATGGCTGGTATGATGCATCCAGGCCCAGGGATGCCACCCATGATGCATGGAATGCCTCCGGGTAAGCCACTGATCTGAGGCAGGGTAATGTGGCACGGGCAGGGTAGCGTAGCACGGGCAGGGTAGGGTAGCATGGGCAGGGTAGCGTAGCACGGGCAGGGTAGCATTGCATGGGCAGGATAGGGTAGCATGGGCAAAGTAGGTAGGGTAGCATGGGCTGGGTAGGCAGGGTAACATAGCATGGGCAGGCTAGCGTAGCATCATCAGATTAGCGTAGCATGGGAAGGGTAGCGCCGACTACCAGTCAAAGTTGTCATGACCTCAACCGCTACCTTCTTCCTCTTGTTGTTTCCTGTAGTACATATACCAGCATCTGCTTTCTGATGTCACTTCCTGTAGTACATAGTAATGAACCACTGTCTGGTGCCTTACGCTTCTTCCTGTCTGCCAGGCATGCCCCCGCCACCTGTGGTGGGCCTCCGCCCAGCCATGGCCAGCATGGGCCAGGCTCCTCCCACAGCAGGACCCAGCATGTCGGCCGCCCCCCCGGCCACCGCCCCGCCACCAGCCAATGGCAAGCCCCTCTTCCCCATCGCTGGCCAGGTGACGATGCCAGCTCAACCTGTATTCATATGATATCCATGTCATGGAGACATGACATAATGTCCGCAGTCCTGCGTATTCGATTACTTTAACACATACGTCTATTTCCTGATTTGACTTTTATGTCACAGTATCTGAAGGCCCCATCGGTACCGTCTCTGTCTCCAATAATAACCAAAGACGGAACATTGACTTTTCCACAATGGCTTAATGGGTTACTCCCACCACAAGGTGTGTGAGTCATTCCTCCCCTTCCTGCCTCTTTCCCTTGTGCTGTTGCAGACGGTGGCAGGTCAGGTTGCGAGCACAAGCTCTGCCCGCTGCTGCTGCTCC
>OMOU01053706.1:0-13708 GCA_900312585.1 Malacocephalus occidentalis | reverse complement strand
TAAATGATTCCATTGAATAATATTCATGTTGTCAAATAATGTAGCGTAGATCAATTAATGGTTATCCGTCCCTTCCAACAAAATATATATATATATATATATATATATATATATATATAACGTGATCCGGCCCACATTTTCCACCCTCAAATCAATGTTTTGGCGTGTCACCCACGGATACCCGATGCAGGACTCTGGGTAGAGGGAGCTGTAGCTTACTTGATTCCCAATCCATCTGGCTTCTCAAAGATGATGGGATCCCTCAGGCCTCCTCTTTGGATGTACTCGTATGTCAGGTCTGGAAAGTTGCACAGCAGAACATGAGGATGGCAAGATCACAAAACATTCTGCACACGATCAGATGTTATTGTACGAAATCTTCTCGGATCCCAGCTATTCGCAGCAACCTCGCAATTATGAAACTTGTCCCATTAACCTTGCTTGCTTTTATGAATGCTTGCAACTGGTTCTATTCTTATGTTTATGCACCACAGCGATATAATGATGTCTCTTTCAACAAATGTGATTATTGTAAGTTGTGGATAAAAACGTCTGGCAAATGGCTTAAATATAAATAACCTCAGAGATTTTGGAAAGAAACATTCAGCATTTTCCTTCCCCGTACAAACACACAAACTATATTACCGCAGAAATCTATGAATGGTGAAAGAAAGGGACAGAAAAGGGTTGACGACTGAAACATGAGCATATTATTATAAATGTGACCATGCAGCAGTCCTACTATGCTTTAGCAGACATTCTGGGGCAGATAGCAGATGGAGACGCCTTGTTTCCTACTTCGTTACAGGGATTGAATTTTCTTTTTTTCCCCCAGCGGCCAGTGTTAGTTTGAAGAACATTGGTGTCCAACAGGATGTTTTAGCTCCTCTTCCTTCTGGCAAAAGTGTACTAGTGCTGGCAGAGTTTAGCCAATCACGAGCCTACAGACATAGATCTACAGACTGCCTCCAGCAATATGATTGGTCAAAACAAATATGAGGAGAAAAGAAGTGAAATGCCCCCGTTCTCCCAGACGTGTGAGACCAGCAGGACATGAATGCATGTGTGGATTCCATACCTTTACCCTCCATGCGCACGACCCTGTCAGAGCTGAACCGTTCACTGTGGACCTTGTCGTCCAGGTCAAACATCCTGCGGCCGTCAATCTCCTCGTCCGAGATCCCGTCGTCGTGGTAACGTCTCCGGGTGCCCGTGCGCTTTTTATTTTGGAAGGGAGGCCAGACAAATATATTCACAAAAATGTCAAGGCAAGATTTAACATATGAAAACATTTGACACATTTTAGACAGGAAATAGTTTATGCCTCAAAAGTGTGCATCAAAGCAAGTACTTTTTCTTGAATATGTGACATATTTGACTGAATAATCTTTTACTTATAATCCAGATGGGAACTCAAGGATTCACATTGCAAACAAGTCTAACAGTTAAAAACTGGTGTGCATGTGGTCTGAGAGGCTCATGACAACACAGTGACCCTGAGTCACGGCCAGTTAAGAGCCTCAACATAAGGAGCAGTGACATACTGTCCCGGGGGCAGTCCCGAGATCCGATCAACAGGGGATCATCTCTCCATCCTGACCCCTTCCTCCACCTGTATCCCTACCCCTGTAACCCCCTCCCCCACCCACACACACACACAAACAAAAAGCAGTCTTCCTGTTTTTGTATTAGTCTGGATACTAACGACAACATTTTAGAGCCTTTGAAGGGTTTAACTGGTCTGGATTGGTGTCCTTATCCAGCACACATATTTATAACAGGTAATGCCCGTTTAAATCCGTTTCAAAGCTAGTTGTCGCGGCTAAATTCAATTCGAAATATAGAGTACAGCGATTGCATTGAGGTAGAGTTGATAGCGCAGACGCATTAGGATTATGCCATAAACATTCGGTGAACCATTAGCTGGGCGCAGTTTAGATATAACTTGGATATAGTTGGAAAAGTTTATGCTTAGAAATAAGGTTAGATATTGTAAAGTTAGATACAAGTCAAGAACATGGGCTGCAGTAAGGGAGCTTATTGGCCTCTGGCATAATATCCCATAACAATAAGAATCACGTTGATACATCATGTTGATTCAGCATGACAGGACCGACACATTTCGCTCTTATCACAGGACAAAGACAACAAACAAAATCTTTTGGAAATATTTTAACATTTGTCAAATTCAATAACTTACCAGGCGTGTGCTATGTCGTGGCTTATCTTCCGTCATGATGCAAGAAGGAAGTTGGTGAATGAAATAAAAAGAGCTGTCCAAGTGCTGAATAACCTAGTGGTCACCAACCCACGGGGACGCCAAAGAGGCAGCACATGCAATGCGCAGACAACACTGCTTCATAGCTTTAGCAAAACGTTTGAGGGCTTTGTGATATCCATTAATCACTGGGCTCTATTGTACGAGAATATGCGGGTTAATGTAAACGCATCTGATTTGTTTTTGTAAACAGTACAGCAATAACGTAGTAGACGCGTTGTTAATACTTGGAATCGTTCATTTTTAACAAGAAATGGTAAGGTCGCATTTAGGCGGAATTATTCGGCCACTGTAAATGGCAAAACTAATACAAGTCCAATGTTGCAGCATTGTTCGATGGCATCAATACAGCACACGTCCGACTGCTACCAGTGTTTTGGAGGTTCCAGTAAAACTATTATCCGTATATTGGTGTAGCGCTCCGCGAAATCTAATCCCGCACTCATTAACACACATGTGGTTCCAGATAACAATACCAAACAGCAACTTGGGAGTAAATCCTTTAGTTACTCTAGTCTTCCAATCGCCGCCATTTTGCTTCGCTCACAAAACACAAAATATGGCCCGCCCACAATCGTAAGAATAGTCCAATGACAACATAGGAAGTTGGTCGTTGATTTGTCTAATCCCGCGTCATTCACGAGCTTCGACAAACGTCTTTGGGTGAGAACAGCCAATGGCATATTGAACAGAAGTAATTGGTGGAAAACACACAGCGGCTCGGTGAATTCAGCCAATGAAATACGCGGTGATGTTCGGACACCGCCCCTTTTAAACAGAATGAGTGAGCGTCGAAAATGCTAAAAGCATAAATATAAAACACGTTGTTTTCACTTACCACCATCATGAAGCAGTGCGGTTTGCGTTTAGGCCATGGGATGAATCCACAACATATGTCGTAATTTCTGCCCGTTGTTTTGCCTCCAGAAGCCTAGCATGACCGGAACACGTTGTGAGACGCTACCGCTTCACTAAGGAGGAGGGCTGGACGTCCATTAAGGCTACGTCATCCCAGGAACCGACTACCTATTGGTTGTATCCCGGTGCTTTCTTGTGTCTATTGGTGGCAACCAACTGTCTCTCTAGAAGTACAGACTGAACACGTCAAGAAAATCATGACAATCAATATTTAATACAATATAAAAAAATGTACGGCTATTCATTCATAAAACAAATTCATTATTATAAAACTACACAGGGACGTTGACGTTCAAGTCACGTTATTTATTGAAAACAAATGAGCAACGCTACAAAAGCCACGACCCCAACATACATATTTTTAAATGGTCTACAAGTTCCTTCAACATTTGAAGTACCTAACACATATTGTAAATCAAACGTAGCCCATACACACAAGGTGATGGCTATGATGACGTTGAATAATCAATCACATCAGGAAGTTCTAGCCGGGCTTTTGACCTTTCATAAAGCCACACAGAAATATACGGATATATAATATACGGATCCAAAGCACAAACCAATAGTCAATTTAGAAAAAAAGAAGAACATATAAAAATGAGGAGCAGCATTAATCTGCAGCTAAATGTAAGCTACTTAGACTCAGGGGTCTACGTTGTTTTGGACCTAAGGACAAGAGGAATAATCCAACTCAAGACTACACAAATTCTAACTATGACGTGCACTCAAGCAATCTCTGTATGCATCAATACAACAAGAACATAACAATGTTAGTAAATGTCATAAAACAAGACCAAAATGAATACATATATAGACAGGGCCAAAAAGGCAGTGCAGGTGTGGTCAAATATTTCTGTCTTTCTGATTCTAATGCAGGATCAATGTCTCAATGTGATTTTAACCATGATATGAGCTTTCATGATATATTAAATAAGTAATTTTAGGGACTGGGCTTTACCTTGGTTATAATACAGTAAAGCAGGACCCACCTGCTTGTGATGCTTGAGTTCAACATTACAAATAATTCACCGTACACCCTAGGCAACCATGAACATTACATTAATTCATATTGTGAACATGAAAATTATGAAACAATAATACCACCATTTATAAATGTAGAAAAAGTACATATTTTGTACATTTATTTGTTGTAATGAACATGTATTTTACCTTTCAAAGAATTTGTTTCCAAACATACCAATGGTAATTCATTAGCATTGTGTGTGTGTTTGTGTGTGTGTGTGTGTGTGTGTGACTAAGTAGGAAGGTGACTTGAAGACGTGGGCATCTACTTGATGAAGCTGTAGAGGAAGGAGCCAATGACGAGCAGCAGGATGGAGCAGCAACAGAAGATCAGCATTTGCTTCTGGATAACAGAACACACACAGGAGAACCACACAGAGGACAATGCACTGAGATAAAGGACAATGAAGACCAAACCAAACATGTGGAAACCTAACCTTCAAATGCAACAGAAAATACAGCAATGGGCTGCAAGCCTTGTATTTGATTTCTTAACACTGAGACCATACACACATTTTGCTGTAGGCATCGCCATCACAACAGATACCAATAGCAATGCATTTTCTGCTATAGATAGCTTACGTTATACATGTGTATATATCAATATACATGCATAGAGATAGAAAGACACATAGAATAGACAGATAAATAGATAGATAGACAGCTCGATAGACAAATAGATATAGATAGGTAAATAGCTTTTTCATTTGGATGTGCGGGATAGAGAATGGTCTGGTTTTAAAGTGAATCTATATGTAAAATGATACTTTGTGATTTGTCATTTCCTACATCGGCTCCTATATCATGTATGTTATATGTGTGTTACACGTGTGTTACATGAACAATATGGGAGGGAATTGCGTGCGAAATCTGATTTTATATTTAAAAAAACCTTGAACACTACGGACTGTGAGGCCATCAGAACAACGTGGTCTAGTCCTTCACTCTTTATGGACGAGAGTGGCGGGGAGGTCCCCACACGCTCAGCGAGATCCAGACTCACCCTGCGTGCCTCCTGCTGAAATTTGGCTGCCTTCTTGGTGTCGCACACAGCCCTCTCCACGAAGCCCACCGATTGGTCCATGTTGCTCTCGATTCTGTCTATCATACCGCCCTGGAAGTGATGGCATGATTAAGAACACACAAACACATGAAATATACATGAAATGAAGCGTGTGTTGAACGGTTCTCATAGTTTACATTGCCAAACAACTGGACCACACTTGACGGCTTGTGTGGGTGTCCACAGGTTAAGTCAGCCACCAGCACACACACTATGGAGAGCTAGCGAGCAACCATGCCATCTGCTCCATACCATTTGTCTTCAACTATACAATAAACCGGACTTCAAACACCACAACCGGCCTGTGTCCTTGGAGGAGCCCTGAACTAAAGCCACTTTTGAGGCATTGTAGTAGGAACTATGCTACAGTCACATTCAAAGTAAGTACTCCAAACCTCCCATTTATCTGTCCAACTTGCCAGACTCCCATCATCAATAGCAACAACACTAGAGTCTGGGTCAAAGCCTGAACCCATAGGTGCCAATAAGAGTAGGATGTCAACTATTAATGTATCCCCTACATTTTTTTTCAGTTGAAGCTGTTTGGGTCCCACACATTAAAAATATATACAGTATATTTTCGAAAATACGAAATATTTGTTTGACCACTCACTCTGGTTTCTCCAGAGTGAGTGGTAGTGGACGTGTAGGTTGTCATGCCAAGATGCCCCGTATTCCTGTGTGTGTGTGTGTGTTCCCAGGTGGCTGTACCTGGTTCTCCACCAGCATGGCAATGTCTACAAACATGTCATGCAGCTCCTTGATGCTGCTCTCCAGACGCATGATGTCTTTGTGCCGAGCCTCAATCTCATTCAGAGCCTGCTGGTTGATCTTAGACGCTGTGATCTAACAATGAGTGGGATGGAGAAAGAAAAAGAGAGAGACAGAGAAAGAAAGTGAGAGAGACAGACACAGACATATAGAGAGACACAGAGACGGAGATAGAGAGACACACACACACAGACAAAGAGAGAGGGAGGGAGACACAGACACACACACACAATCCAAATAATGACTTTTGAAATCCCTTGCAGGAGAGCCGGAGGGGGGACGTCAGACATAGAGCATATGGCCACATCATATATCAATGTCAGTTAATAAAGAGACATTACCGGGCTACTGGTGTGTACACATATGATTAATTAACAATAACAACAGCAACATCTGTGTGTAGCCACAGGGTGGCAGAGGAAGTAAACAACACCCAGCCCCACACACTTGTCTAGCTCAGATGTTTGAGGTGGACAACATGGTGTCATATTAACTGACTGCATGGTTGGATTCTGGCACGGTGTTTGAGGCTCACGCTTTGAGAGGGTATAATAGACGTTAAGGCTGGATCAGCTGTTTTGCACTTAGTTATTTTGTAGAACATTCTAATTGGTCACATTCCAAATCAGTCCCTGTCCAAGTTGGCAGACTACTTCTCCCAACATACATAGCAACAAGGCTAGAATCTGGTTCAAAACCTGAACCCATAGATGTTAATACGAGCAGATTGTGAACTATTAGGTACATTTTAAAATCTCCTTTGATTAAAACATAAAGCTAGAAAAACACAGGACATTTCTTTCGAAAATACAAGGGGTCTGTTATGTTTGTGCAGAATGGGAGTGGAAGGTCGCTTGATAAAAAGGGGGTTAACCCGGGTATGGGGGTACAAGTGTGCGTGTGTGTGTGCACTAGTAGGAGCAAAACTTTTAGTTCATACGCGGCCCCTAAATTGCATGTATTTTAGGTTTACAAATACAGTGTTGTTGTGTGATACATTAAGTGATTGTTGGTTACAAAATTCTCGTGAATCTTGCAACCTTTCATAAAATACTGTCGGTCGAGATGCAATGGTGGCACATACGCTCAAAGCATTATTCCATGGCTCCAACTTGCTGGTCTTTATGGGCACAAATTACAATCTCAAATGAAAAATGGTGAAAAACAGCTCTTGGCAGCATCCACCCTGGCAGAAATATCCACACGGATGTTCCAGAGACTCCCAGTCAGGGTGTCGCCATGGCCCCGGAGCACAGTGGGGCAGGCCCACTGATAAGCAGATGCAGAAGAAGGTATCTGAAACAGGTTGAGTTTAACAGGAAGAAGGAACCTGCGTTGTCTTACCCCAGCACTGAACACGGCAGCGTTGCCCCCCTCTAACATCTCCTCCAGCTCCTCATCTGTCGTGGCTTTGCCCGCTGGGCAGCGAGAGAGGCAGTCAGACAGATAGACAGAGAGGCAGGTAGATAGATAGACAGACAGACAGATAGAGAGATAGACAAACAGACAGACAGGTAGAGAGATAGACAGATGGTCAGACAGATAGGCGGACAGACACAAACAGACCTTTTTAAAAATGTCAAATCAATTCTCAGCTTCTGCACGTACTGCTCTGTGTGTGTATTTAAGCTAACCCCGTTCCTCGACAGCCAACAGTGACAACAGTGACATTGCTTAAGTAGAATTTTCTACAGAAAAAACAACCCCAACAGAGAACAGAAGAAAACAACCTTGGTGGAAGGAAAAAGTACAGCGTGCCAAACAGAGGGTGAACAGGAGCACTTCAGCGGAGTCCTGCCAGCACCAAGACAGGATGATGGCTATGGAAATCCTCCAGGTTTCAAGAGTCACTTTTGTAATATAAAACTCCCTGGCAAAATGGATGGTTTGCTTAAAAGGATTGAAAGTGGTGTGCCATTTCTGTGGAATACCTTTTTGAATACAGGTGGTGATGGGGTCATAGTTTGTGTAAGCTAGCCTGTTACAAAGATACATTTTGAGACTGCATGCAGTTTTAATCGATATTTCATCTATTTTTTGCACTTTACTGTGATTTTATCTGTGGGCACAAGGAAAATGGAGCAACCCCCCAACTCACTGATCTCCAGCTGCCGGGCGATGCGGCCTTTGCTCTTGTCTCTGAAGTCCATCTGAGCCTCGTTGTACTTTGTCATCACCTCCACAAATTTCTTGGCCAGGATAGCATGCTGGGAAATGAAGAAAACACACACGCACACCCATATTGATGAATACACCAAAACGTTATGCACATACAGCATGTTGGATACCAATTAAGAGAATCGTTTTGGTGCCATAAACCCATTGAGAGCATCTCTCTGGCTACACAGTGTTGTGAAGGCCTGAGTTCTGTTTGCGGAAAAGCAAGTAGACAATTACTTAATGTGGACAATAAAAAACTCTCTCTCCCTATATTCTACACGCGTTTCACCTCTGTCAGTTTAAATGTGATTGTGCTTGGAAGCATTTTAAAGAAGGACACTCCTGATTGAACCAACAGGACACGATACACCTTGGGAGCAGAGGGGTTTAAGTGGAAGGCAAACAGTGGTGTGTGAGCAGCACTATTAGCTGGCATAATGAACTCCCACTGAGTCCAACAACAACACCTGTGATTTCCGTATCCGGAGGTCAGCAGAGGCCCTCTCATCTGTGTTGGACTCCAGTTGCCGTTCGATGCCTAACACACACACACACACACACACACACACACGCACATGTGTACACACACACACACACACACATACACACACGCACATGTGTGTACACGCACATGCACACACACGCACACGCACAAACACGCGTCCACACACACACAGTTAGAAAAGTAAGAATTGGAATCAGCTGTTGAACTGACAACCATATTAAAACAAATCCATTCAATTCACAAAAGTCATATTAGAGGCACTTTACGAGGTTATATCAATATTTACTTTTCATATGATAATGTGTCAAATCTCCTTGATAAGAGACATCTCCTATAAAAGCGCCAGAGATCGACTTAAACGCTGGGTTATAAGTGTTCATTTAGCAATCGGCCTATCAATGTTTTGCTGTTAAAAAGAAACACATTGAGTCATACAAAGGTTTCTAGGACTATTCTTTCTGCACGGACGGATCGGAGTAACAACACTGTCAAAATACAGTTATGCAGTGCAGTGCAATGCTGCAGTATATTATACTGTCTCCCCCCCCCATTCAAACAGTCGGTGATCAAAAGAGCACATACTTTTGAGTTTGTTGCGGGCATTGTTAGCTGACTTCTTGATCTCGTTGGTGAGGGCCTCAAGGTCATCCTGTGTTTCTGAAAGTCATGGTGAGCGACAATGATGACACAATGTACAGGTCGGCAGGTTCAGCACACAGCACAGTTGTGTGGAATATAAGACAATGCTGTTGGGAAAAGGGGGTGCGTGTGTCACATGTTCACGTGTGGGGGTGTCATGTATATTTACTCTTCTCAGATGTCGGTGCTGACAGAATGGTCGAATACAGCTTTTTAACATCTGTAACACTCTGGTCGATCTTATCGATACTTCCACGGATGTCCTCGATCTGCACACAGACACAAACACAAACACACACAAACATCATTCATAAATCTATTATATCCACCTGTAGTGCAGGTTAGCAATGTGAATATTGCTATATATTTAAGGCCTGTATTGTTGTTTATTGTGTCATTTACATCTTAAATGACCGGTACAAACACACTGTAAGTATATAGTTATATTGCAATATTGTGAAACCTGTAAAAATGCAATAGAAAGGAATGAAGGAATTCCTTGGAGAGAGGAAGGGATTAAAGAAGGAAGGAAAAGATGGAGGACGGGATGACAGAAGGAAGGAAGGATGGAAGGATAGAAGGAAGAAAGGAAGGATGGAAAGACAAAAAACGACAAAGAAGTCAGTTACCTGAGCAAAGAAATCATCCATGAATTGCTGGTTTCCCACTGGAATCTCCACATCGTCTCCAGGGTCACTTTTCTGTACAGACCCAAACAGGAGAGTCATGGCTAACAGGCTGCAGCCACCTCACAGCCACGCATGCCACACGCACTGGTGCCGAAGAAACTATTACAAAACTCACAACTGTCTGCAAAATGTAGTGCAAATGAGGCAGATATAATGCAATGGTGACAGTATATGATTATTATTATTATTATTATTATTATTAATCCTAATAATAATTTGTAAGAGTGGCCTATGGTAGTAAAAGGTCAACCTTGTCACACACCTTCCCATCTCCATGTCTCACTTAACCATGTGAATTTGGTGGATTTTGTGCCAGACATCAGCCAAGACACCAGCTCTCTGTTACATGGTAAATGAATACAATACTGGGCTGAAGATCAGTTTAGCCGCCCCACACCTCGAGCTCCAGTCATTGCTAGTTGTTTGTCCAGATGCAATCTTTCCCCCTCCTACACATACAAACAATGTAAAGGTTGTACACATACCGCTTTCAGCTGGGCCAACCGATCTTTCATTTTGATACTTGTTTAGTGTTTGCAATAAGAAGTTCAGCGGTGGAAGGCAACACACGGCCTAATCCAGGCCTGCAACGGCTATAAAATGGCCACCAAATGAGCCACGGTCCAATGATTAGCCCTAGATCAATCCAGAGAGTTGAAAAAGATGTTCCAAGGGGAGGGCAACAGCAACGGTCAGAGATGCACACATGAATAAATGCCTGAAAATAGGAAAACAAAGTATTCGTATTTTCTTTGTAGAACGTCTCTATTCCTGCAAACTCCACCCGCACTGTCTCTATAGTCTATAGTCAATATGGCATCGGCCACCCTAACCTGCTGCTGCTAAGCCTCTTTCCTCTCAGGAGGGATTAGGACAACAGTAGCCCAACGTGTGTGTGTGTGTGTGTCTGTGTCTGTGTCTATGTGTGTGTGTGTGTGTGTGTGTATGTGTCTATGTGTGTGTGTGTGTGCTTTTGTGTGTGTGTGTATGTGTGTGTGTTTGTGTGTGTGTGTGTGTGTGTGTGTGTGTGTGTGTGTCTGTGTGTGTGTGTGAGTGTGTGAGTGTGTGCGTGTGTGTGTGTGGGTGGGGGGGAACCCTAGTTGCTTCTTATTCACGCTCAAATGCAGTGGCAATGCTTTACTCAGCTTGAGAGACACTCATGTGGTGTTAACACATCATCATTCCATCGTTCCTCTGTGAGGTTGCCTTCGATATCCAAATGAGACAATCACATAAGTGAATAAAAACTATTTCTCCCCATTTCACACAGCAAACAATCTACAGATAATGCACCAGAAAATATATATTAACATCCATATCTTATTGTCCAATGTCTGTGCCACAATCAGCCCCAATTAGCTCTCAGAAGGGTGGGGAATGCGGTAGTATATCTATCAGGGCTATCGACATCAACGGGTTAACGCTTGCAGTTAATCTGGAGTTTCCAAGTTTGACGCAAACTTCCTCCCGTATTTCCAGCACAGATTTATACCTTTTTTGTGTGATTACATGGCAAATGCACCTGTTGATTTTGTGTGATTACATGGCGAACACACCTGTTGTTTCTGTGTGATTACATGGCAAACGCAGCTAACATGATGACTGAAGAGATATTCCCCTGGTGTGTTGAACAAAAAATTCTGACTTAAAAAAGTTCCAGATAAACGATAGTTGTGTGCATATATTGTAGTGATTATCTGTCTTTCCATGGAAGCACAACAAGTCTGAAGTACCATCTTCAGGCAAGGCACGTGCTTACTAATGCTAACGCTAGCACTGGCACTCAGTCGGGATCAAGCCGTGTTCGTCAGACTACGCTAGCAGAGTGCATCCAGGGCAAGTCCAGGGCAAAGCGACAGCTAAATGAACCGCAATTAAATGGATCGCCATGGACTGTAGACCCATCAACACTGTTGAAGACCAGGAGCTGCAAGGCATTATTCAGATCACCTCAGGCGACCCATCACACAACTCACCTTCGAGGGAACTATTGTCGCAAGAATTCACAAATTGCACAGCAGTGAAAAGAAAGTGGAGGAATTGGCACAAGCTACATGTATTGCATTGACTAGAGACCACTGGACATCAGTAAGCAACCATAACTACCTCGGTGTAAGGGGGCACCTAATTGATTTCAAATGCCAACGGCACTTGCTCGCTTTAGGTGTAGTGAAAACTGATGAAAGGCATTTGGCCGAAGCATGCGCTAGCAACATTATAGAAGTTGCACAGGAGTGGGAGATCGTGGACAACATCACCACTGTAGGAACAGATAGTGCTCGCAATATGATAGCAGCAACAAGAATACTATCACATGAGCACATGCCCTGTGTAGCGCACATTATACAGAGGGTCATCACAGAGGCTCTCCGCGACAGGGTGTTTTCGATGCTCTAGCCAAGTGTCGGAAAATTGTCGGACATTTCAAACACAGTCCAGCAAACACCGCAGAGTTCAGAAAGCCTCTCACGCGCAAGAAGAGGAGTCACTTGTCCAGGATGTACCAACGCGCTGGAATTGAACTAACGAGATGATATAGCGGGTCCGACACAACAAAGACCCACTGAAGGCAACGCTGGTGCAGCAGAAGCACAAGTTCCAGCAGTGGAAAGCACTGCTGGAAGAGGTAAGGTGATTTCCCTATCCGCTTCAATTTCTATTTATGAGAATTCAATTATTATATTATTGTATTTTAGAAATCATTTTAAGCTGTCCCCTAAATGGGTGTTTTCTGAATGAAAAGCATAGTCATTAATTCTGTTGGTCTTGTGTGTTTGGAGGCACTCTTGTGTACAATGGAGGCCTCAGATATTGACCCTGCCTATGTAGTGCGCTTCAAGGCTGCATTCACAGATTACCTGAACAGATGAAAGGAGAACACAAACATGTCATGACTTAAGGTAGCAACAGCTCTAGATCCCGGATTCAAGGACCTCAGGTACCTGCCCAGAGCAGAGAGGGAAGAGGTGTGACAAACACTGACTGTGATGCTTAGGGACAGGGAACCTGCACCACAGCCCTTCCCAGAGGAAATGGAATCTGAGCCACCAAAGAAGAAGATGGCCCTTCTACTGATGGAGTCAGAGTCTGATGATGAGGCACCGTCCATAGGGTATAGGGCAGAGCCCAGGGTCACCATAGAGGCATGTACACTACAGTGGCGATCGGCACACAAAAGTGCCCATACTAGCTGACCCATATTGCACGAAGGTACTTAGCTGCACCTGCTTCAACAGGACGGTTTTCTCTGGCAGACCACATTGTGTAGAAGAAGAGGTCAGCTGTCGTCTGAAAATATCAACAAGCTAGTCTGCCTGGGCAACTTGTTAAAAGAAGAGTAGACTTTAGGTTGACTGGTGTCATGTAATGAGATGTTACAATACAGAAAACTTACCAGTTTGTGATGCATTTCTTTATTATGCCACACATGTACTTGTTTTATCTCCCCCAAAAATATAAAATATAAATACTAGTATTTTAAACTTGTGATGAATTATGATTAAATACTGATAATTATTGTGATTAACTGTATACAGTATATAATAATAATAATTACCGGATGGACAACCCCCCGTCTTTATTGTCGCAGCTAACACCATGCCTGTACATCCGTGCACGGCGGCCCTCCCAACCCACCCCACACACACACACACGCCCCCATA
>OMOU01053705.1:0-13928 GCA_900312585.1 Malacocephalus occidentalis | reverse complement strand
TGGATGTGGGCTGACTGACTTAGAGAAATATCAGATCAAAGTTTCTTCTGGCAGGAGAGAGTGTGTTTGATCTGAGCTCTCAGTTGAGTCATCCGAACACATGATGAAAGCATCATTAGTTTGTTCCTGTTTCATGTGTCACTCCCAAAACTCACGACACATCACAACAAACACATGCAGATGTATCCAAAAGCAATAGTCCTAATTCATACACATGTAATACTTTGCCGATCAGTACGCCCATTCATTCTGTCACCCATTTTTATAGTGGCAATGGAGCAGGTGAACACTCCCATCTAGCGGCCAGAGTGCGCAACAACATGCTGAAAGGCCCATTCCGCTTGTACTAAATAACGACTATATCTAAAAGCAACTGTTGACTTTATTTATCTGTTTTTCATGTTGCTGCATGATGACGATTCTCTAATTCAGTGATTTACACAACGGGAATTGTGTAAGGGCAGGACTTAAAATTGCATGGGTTGCATGTTGCTCATCAACGTTGTACCGTGGAATAGTGTTCAATCACACGTTGCCCAATACAGTTTCTGATCGATAGTCTATACAAAGTAGCTATTTATGTCATATATTATCATGTTGAGTATATTTGTGATCCACCGCCATTCATCATTTAATTCATTAAAGGTGCTGTAGGGTGTTGTTGTAGTTTTGGCTAACTTCCTTTCCATTTTTGCAGTTAACACTCCCTTCCCTCCTCCCCACTCAGTACACTCCATGAAGGTCTTGCATGACTCCTGTTTAGTTTTCTTGGCAGCTTTGGAATCTGTAGCTTCGCCTGTTCCACCATTGTCAGTCAACACTGACGTCTTGCTGTCTGTCCTAAACACCACCAGAGAGGACCGCCTCTTTGTGGAATTATCTCTCCTGATTGGATAAAGTGGGGACGGGATAACAACACTCAATATCAGTAATGTCTCTCATAATATAGAGCTATTTAACACTTCTTTGTGTAATAAATATGGTTTTCAGCACCTTTAATACATTCATTCATTTCTCTAGCTCTAGAGGGTGGATATGGAGTAGGAGCTGGAGTCTAATGAACTCTTGGTTTTTCAGTTATCCAAGTTCTCTGTTTTTGCTCCACCCTTGCAATGAGTCGATTTCTTTCATTTCTTATCACGAGAATCGCCGCAAGGCTTTTTTACCCGCACATATTAAATCCCGAAAGTGGAGCTCATTTATTTTCTTTATTGGTTAATCATACAAACAGGACCTGTTGTACTAGTACTACTTTAATGTGTTTCTGCTGTTTACTATGCCCCTCCTGGTTATCTGCGCCATGAGAGCAATGTTGTGTTCTGCATGTCTGAGAACTATACCTGTGCTGTTGTGTTTGAATCAGCGTGATGTTGGCTGTTGAAATTGAGTAATTGAGGTTATATCTCAGCATATATGCATTCCACTCAACACTGTACATTTGTAAGCTGTTTTAAAGATGGTGTAGGTAAGATTTAAGAGATATTCGACAGCACCCAGGCCAGCTCTTCCCTGATTGGTTCAGAAAAGCTGTCTTGCCTGTCAATCACAGGTGTGTGAAATTAAACCCTTGGTGGGGTTTGATTCCATGGTGGGGAAACTGAGGGAGGGCGGTTGTTTAGTTCAGTTTCACAATCTTCAAAATCTCTCCTGGTATTTTCTGCTCACTCTGTTTACAACTCTTAAATCTTACCGACGGCAACTTTAATGCGGAACATGGCAACGTTGTGTGCGTCCAGGTTTTTCTATGCTGTGGGGATTGTGTTTTATTGATTGTGGTTCAGCGTGTTCCCCCCCAGAGATACATTCGGTGAAGCCAGGAAACTAGGACGTAGCGCGGAGGAGATATCTCTTTTACCGTCTTTTCATTGTTTAGTCTGGCGACATCATCTAGAGTTTGAATACATCTCGCCAATATGAACACGGGCATGTATCGCCGACCATGTATCATGTGTGTTGTTTGATAATGTCTGTATGATACCGTCTTATATTAAAAGTCTTGTGTCATATATATATCTATATATATATGTACAATATATATATATATATATATATACATATACTGTATATATATATATCTATATATACTGCTCAGTTTATACGAGATATTAAGTAGACATACCAAAACATGATCATTATGTCTTTATTGCTCTGTATTGTAATACAGGATGAATGTTTAGCTGGAGTGAATGTAGGTCATGTCAGGCCCCTCTGGGTTTGTTTCTGCATTCATTTGTCCAAATATGAATGTAATGTCGTCGAAAAACATAGACTGTGGAACGAGAGTATGTCTTGTTTAAGGACGTAATCTTATGGCTGTCAGTTTTTAGAATATAGTTGATTTAGAATAGGCCTCGTTTTATTTCTGGCTTCGGACCACATTAAAGTATTTTATTACACGTCTGACTATCACACACTCTCTCTCTTGTCTGTTTGGAAACGTCCAGGTCTTCACAGCTCATTGATGTAATGACACACAGCACACATGTTACTATTGAGTGCATTACAATGATTTTTGAGGCCATGGTAAAGAGGAGTGGGGAGGAGAGGACAGAGAGGGGACAGGAGAAGAGAGGAGAGGAGAGGACAGGAGAAGAGAGGAGAGGAGAGGACAGAGAGGGGACAGGAGAAGAGAGGAGAGGAGAGGACAGAGAGGGGACAGGAGAAGAGAGGAGAGGAGAGGACGAGCAACGACAGGAGGAATGGTAAACCAGAAGAGGAATGCATCAGTCTTTCACGTCGACTGCCTTCCGTCTTGTATACCAGTGAAAAACTTCTCCTCTCTCTCTCCCCCTCTCTTCTCTCTCTGTCTCTCTTGCTCCCTCATCAGTGAGAGGAGAGGTGATGTCATTACGAGCGTTGTTTTAAAAATAAAAACTTTTTTTTTTACGCCGCAGTGGAAAGACACGAGGAAAGACTCCTGGCAGAAACGTGCAGGCTTTTAATTCTTGTTTTTTTTCCCTCCAACGGCGCGACTGGAACAGAGTGAGTTCTGTGGAGCTTTAGGTAATAGGTCAGCCCGCCTGAGCTCAGGGAAATATTGGACCCAATATCAATGGAGCTTTTAAATAGGAGGTCGAGTTACGCTGGAGGAAGAGGAGGGAGGAGGACGTGGTGGTGGGGATGGTGCTGGCGGGGAAGAAGGCAGAAGGAGAACGTGGTGACGGTGAAGGAGGAGAGGAAGGAGGACGGAGCAGAGGGGGATATGAGGAGGGGCGACGGGGGTCGAGAGCGGAGGTGAGAGAGATTGGTGGAGCCAGGAGTCTGCCACTGTTTAAAGGGCTTCTGTCACAGGACCGGCGGCAAGGCTTGATATTTGCTCTCGTGGTGGAAAAGAAGAACGAATGTTTCCCCCGCTCTGGGGAACATGGCTGGCGCGGGGAGGGGTGGTGTGTTACCGCCACACGTCACGGAGAAACACTCTGGAGCGCAACACCGCGAACACGTCCTCACATCAGCACCAAAGGCTGCACACAGAGTACAATTGAATGGAGCAGCATACATCCTTCTAGAAGAGGATTATTCCAGATTAGATTAGAGAGGGGAATAGATTATTCTAGATTAGAGTATGGAGAAGAATCGATTATTCTAGATTAGGGCAGATTAGCTTCTTCTAGAACAGAGTACAAGAGGATATTCTAGAACAGAGTAGAATAGAATATTGCATCTCCTATTGCAGAGTCGAATACTACTCTAGAATAGAAAATGTATGAATTGTGTTTAGTTCGATGGCACTCCCATTCTGCTGTGGAATAAACGTATTTCTATATGAGTCAGCACTAGTAATGGAGTTGACAGTTCTCCGCTCCAAGGTTGTAATTAAGCAGTGGTTGTCACCGCTTGGTTTCCACCTGAGAGTGCTGCTGCTCACAACAACAGCAGCAGTACGTCCACTGTGGTTTTCCACTGACCTCACCTCCTGCTCCACTAAACCCCCCTCCTGTTGTAGCTTGTTCTCCCCGTTGCCATGAGGGCACTATTGGAGGTCCAGCCAGGAGAAAGGTGAAGACCACATGAGCAGAAGCTCCAATGAGAGTGATGCCACAGACGACCATAGTACCAGAAACGGAACCCAAGGCGATGATCAAGTAGGATCACTGGGTTGCGTGCGTGCGTGCGTACGTACGTGCGTGGTGTGGTTGTTAGGGTGGTAGAGCCCCTGGCGAAAGGCTCTGGGTTCGATCCCCAATCTTCCCCGCAAACCCCTACCTGCTCCTTAATTACCTGTGTCTAAAAGTTTTAAAAGCGTCTGCTAAATAAGTAATCTATAAAAAAGTATAGTTATCTTATTAATAGCTTGTTAATGTCCATATATGGTGTTATACCTTAGCTCCTCCCTGTAGGCCGTTTTCACAGATGGTCAATAGCAGGGTAAAGTAAGTTATGTCTGTCACAGCACCAGCGTGGTCAATGTACCTTTACTAGTTGTGTCTATACTGGTACACTGCCAGAACCTAAATCCAACGGGCCTATGCTTAATGTTCTTGCTGTGACCAGGGTCTGTAGTTGATATCCCAACAAAATGATGGTGCGGTGTGTGTGTGTGGCTGGTGGCCGCTTTAAGCAGCCTCACCTGGACTGAGTCAGGCTGATTAGTTAGCTGGGACTGAGTGGTGAGACTATTGGCTAATCAACGCCCACGGGTTAATCAGCCACCACACACACACTCAGGAAGGGTGCTAGCATGTCAGCATTTCTACTTGCCTGCTCTGCTAGCGGTCCATTCTGCAAATCTGCAATAAACCGGTTTATTCAACAACAACAACAACAACAACATCAACAACAACAACATCAACAACAACAACATCCTGTTGGTCGGTGAAGGCCGCCTAGCAGCATAACAACAACAAGTACAGGCTGTCTCGCCTGTACTTGGATATATTAAGGATATATTAATATTAATATTAGATGTCCTTCGTGGTTTAAACATCAGAAGTCCAAATGTAAAGCAAGTCTCAGATTCCCTTTGATCAGCACAAGTGATCCTTCATGATTATTTACACGAATGAATTGATTCATGAAGGACATTCATTCATTTAAAAAAACCATTCATTTGTGTTATTCGTTTCTTTTTCCTACAGAGTAACGGTTATCATCGGCGACATAAACAAAAACAAAAAGAGTAGACTCTTTCAGTTTCCATTGCGTCTAAATTGCACAGCCTTCAAAATAGCATGAAAGGAACTTCAGTACATCAGCAGCACATAATTACACATGAATTCATGAGAGAAATATGAATATCCAGCGGTTAGGGTCCCAGAGGGAAACACAGCACTTTGGGTGGAATTTACGAGGTAGTCGATGGCCACTAAGAAGTGGAACCAACAACAACACTTCAGTCAAACGGGTTATCCTGTCAATATGGCTTCACTGGTAATTGTTTGTGTGTGTTTTTGTATTTATTTTAATTATTGGTACACAACACATAAGTATATTATGTATTTAATATGTCAGTGTTGCTGGCAGGAGATGCTACTGCAATCTAACCCCTAACCTATAAATAACTCCTCTTCCAAGACAACAAGACGTAAAAATGTCAAATCTTATGTCTTATAACGTACGTTATATTATATAGACACTGACATACTCGTAGGACATCATTGATGCAGAACTGCCCTTAGCTTACTGTTAGTCAATGGTAATGAACCCTAACACAGAAACTATAAAAAATAGCTCCATTGTGGAACATTTGTGCTTGGTCAGACTAGTACTGACAGTGACTAACAGAAATGAACATGAATGTTTTCACTGAATTTCTTGGAATTCACTGTGGCAATCGAGACAGTTTATAATGACATCACTGAGTTCTACTTGTTGGCTGACATGGTGCTAACCAACGCTCTATTTGTTGACCACAGCAGTAGCACCGTAGAGCATGTCCTTGAGGTGCACAGGGCTCACCTTTGACCTTGTTCTGGTTTTGTAGAGCTCGCAAAACAAAAACAAAGCACTGTGCACGTGTGTGCGTGTGTGCGTAATGAAACCAAGCATAGCCTCCTCTCTGGTCAGACAGACAGACTAGTTCTCAACTCAGGTTCGTTTAAAATGTTTTTTTCCTCATGCTTGTTTGGAAAGCTTGATGCCTGCCTACAGCTTCCAGCACAGGCAGTATCCCCGTGAAGGAGTGTGACTTGTGGAGTAGCCGTATGTGACTGTACGGTGGTGTGATATGTCAATGTGGAATGGCGTTGTCATCATACATTTGACAGGCGTATCCTAGCCATGGTTAGCATGTATCCTAGCTGTGGCTAGGATTAATCCTAGCCATGGCTATCATATTCTAGCTGTGGATAGCATGAAGCCTAGCCATGGATAGATAGCGTATTCTAGTCCTGGCTAGCGTATCCCAGCTGTGGCTAGCATGTATCTTAAATGGTATATGGTATATGCATTTATAAAGCACTTTGGTCCAATGCCCTTTCCAACATGGCTTCAATCATTCATACACACTTTTATACAACGGATGTTGTTGTCAACCATGCAAGGCAACAGCCAGCTCGTCAGGAGCAGTTAGGGTGCTCAGGGACACCTCAACACTTGCCGCTGGGGGTCGAACCAGCAACCTCCCTGTTGCCAGACAACCGTTCTACAGTCACTCTGAGCAACAGCAGGAGATAAGGGGAGAGGCTATCAGAGTTCATACATCACAGATCATCTGCGTCATTGAGGATTGTGACACAAGGATGACCAGAGTGTCACACCGTGTCATTCACCCTCTCTCCCTCTCTCCCTCTCTCCCTCTCTCCCTCTCTCTCTCTCTCACTCTCTCTCTTGCATTTTCTTGCTCGCTCTATCATTAAGTATTAATCTGAATTCATAACAATGGAGCACCACCCTAAGATCAGAGACCAATTACCAGACAGTGGATTAAGTCTCTAAACTGAGACTATGATGTATAATTTACTGATAATTACAATCACATTTACCATTAATAGCATAAATTGAAAGGTTCTGAGTTCTGGCTTCCACACAACATTCAAGCGAAAACCACTAGGAGTACTATTTACAGTATCAGAATGTTTATTAAATTCAAGTTAGCTAAGCGTTGAGGTGTCCCTGAGCAAGGCACCTATAACCCTAACTGCTCCTGGCGTGTTGGTTGTTCCCTCGCATGGTCAACACCGCCGTCGGTGGTGAATGTAAGGCAACTGTAAAGCACGTTGGATAAATGCACTGTATAAATGCATCCATTTACCATTCAAAGCAAAAGGGGGATTTTTTGTAATCGCAGTATCAACCAATGATTGGAGGTTAGTGAGTGAAGGATCCTGGGGAAGAGAGTTTTAATGGCTCTCGTTTGTCTCCAACCACCATTTTGAATGGCTGAGGCCCGAAATAACTAACTAACCAACATCTGCATTTAATTATGTAATTCAAGTAAATAAATTAATAAATAAAGGGTTTGTTGGCAGAGCTGAGCTATAGGTCAAAGCCAGCAAACATGTGTCAACAGAAACCGCAACACGCAACTCAGTCAACATACATACTGTTTCCATATTTACCACTAAAGAACAGGCAAACACGGCTCTGCCAAGCCCCCTCTCTTCTCTGTTCCAACACCACGGTGGTGGAGTGAGCTCACCAGCTTCCGCAAGAGACTAATGACCCTCGTGTCCAGAGGTCACCTGGACTCTGCATAATTCTATTAACCCTGCTTGAATCCCGCTCTATTCTCATCTTTGTGTATCTTTATGTACCACTGCGATATATTGCGGGTTTTTTCTACAAATTGACTTATTGTAAATCGCGTTGGATAAAAGCGTCTGCCAGATGCCCTCCATGTAGTCTACCGACATGGAATATTAGCCGAGAAACATGCCTTTGAATGCCGTCTCTTTGAAATACAATACTTAAGGGATACTACGTGTATCCGTTAACTCCTCTGTCGGTTACCATGACTACATTGACAGTAGTCTGTGGCAGATGTGGTCATCTGCTGCTTGTCCCTGCAGTCTGTACTGTATGATCTGGAGTTCGGTCTGTCGTCTCTCTTTGACCTTGGCCACGATACGTACTGCTGACAAAGTACTTTGTCCCTGCAGACAGCTGATGTCCTTTGTTCAAACAAAGGTTGAAAAGCCAGGACTGTAGTTGTAGTAATGTTTGCTATTAAAATGTCACTTTAAATTATTATTAACATACTGGATATAACTATTACTTCTTACACAACATAATATCGGTCTACTAGAGGAACTTCATGAATACTTCAAATCGAGCATTTTGTACGCTCATATTTATGTATTATTTATTTATTATTAAGTTATGAACTCAGTGAATTGTATGTCTGTGAGTAAGTTGCTTGTCGTGAAAGTTCTCAAGATAAATGTGAAGAAGCAGCCGCTCAAAAGGATTTGGACCGACTCAGTACTGTGGTTCTTTCAACATTGAGTACTTGATACTTCAGTACTCCCCAGCTCCGCGTTGCTGTGTCCAGTGTACGATCAGTACGGACTTTCTATTTCTGACCTTTCCAACCTCGGCCAGATATTTCACAATGCGATGAAGGAGCCCAGCAGTCCAGCGGTCCGCTGGACTGGGAGCGGACACAACCGCTACATGTGTAGTGGAGGGTATTTGTGGGGCGGTGGGGTGGTGGCGGTGCCAGGCCCAAAGCAGTCAAATAGACGCCCTGTTGAGGACTTATTACTCGCTAAGATGTTGTGGAGGGACAGACTCTGGCCCAGTAGTCCTTTAAGTACCCAACAAGGGCAGCAGTGTGGAACTTCATGGCTACTATTATTATGACTATTATTATTGTTTGGATATTCATCCCCAGGGGCCGTGATCTAAACTTTCCCACTGAGGGTTGTAGAATAAACGGTGTAATGCTGCTATATGTAAACAAATCATTTGAATAATTACAAGGGGTTTGATAAAACAGCAGATGTATAGAAGCAATGTTAAACTTTCACCAGTTTGGGTGAAATGTGGTGTGTAGGAGTGGCGTGCGCGCGTTTGCGTCTGCCTGTGAGTGTGCACATGTGTCTGTGTGTTGGTAAACACACCTTTGGACCTCGGCGTGCTCCTGTCTATCCGGTGGGGCCTGGTATTGTGGACAGACGGACGTTTGTTATATTCATAAGGAAACACAAACGTTGATGTTGTTGTTTAGACGTGGGCTGTAGCATATGTTTGTCTGGTGGATAACAGGTATTTATAGATCACCGTATAGCCCCCTCATTTATTTGCAGAATGGTATTCTTCATGGCTCCAAGTGCAATGTTTTCTGGCTTGTCACATTTACTGCCTTCAGTCAGACGTTTGTCATTAATCACTTTGACAGTTGATCTGATTGATGAGTGTGTGTGTGTGTGTGAATGTCTGCACACACGTCAGATGTACAGTATGTGTTTCTTCATCATCACCCCCCCTACTCTCTCTCTCTCTGTCCCTTTACAAGCACACACAGACACACACACAGCCACGCACGCAGCTACGCACGCACACACACGCACCTAGAAACCAGGGGGCCAGTCCTTTATCCTCGCGCGGCGTAACAGCCAATGGGAAAGCAGCGAGCAGTCGAGCCTTCATAAACCGACCCTCCGACCACGTGACTCTACAACGCTCCGCTCCGTAGCAGAGGTCTCTCCACTCGTTTGAGAGTTGCGCTGCAGGACTATGTGTTGCCTTGTATCACAGGAACGATTCTAGCCAGCCGCGACGTCCCGGCCACAACTTTTTATTCCGGTGATGATTAAGGACTCATCATTTCAATGTTGAAGTGAAGGCACGGGTCGCATTCGTGCATGTGTCGTGAAGGTAAGCGCACGTTTTCTGGAGTATCGATTGCCTGCTCAGTGTATTAGTGGACGTAATGAAGTTAGTGCAGTGACAGTGACAACAGTGGACTGATCGGAAAGAAAAGTGACAGAGGCGTGCAGGCTAAACGGAGCCAATGGAAGGCATTTTAAAACCTCCACAACTATAAAGAACACACTTGACTGGATGTAATCTGCGAATAAGTTGTCCTCTCATGTTCCTCCGTCTGCTCCCATCCCTGTCCCAGCTTTCACCTCTCAGTTATTCGCCTAATATTTAGTATTTACGTTTTTTTTAAAATCGTCTGCATGGATTATCTGCTTTGCCATGTAAAGCCTGTAAAGAGTTAATTTCGCGCAGCGCAGATACACATGCCTGTCATTCTTCTCGCGGCCAGAGGAGGGCGCGCAATCGCTCGTTGCTCAACACGGCGCTATTTCGTGGCACTTATTTTATGTCATTAAAAAATAAATATGCTCCATAAAAGTACTCATAAATGTATTTAGACTGACCAAATTAGCTATTTATTGTTATTTTCTGTGATGACGGTATGCCTATTTATATGTAGACAAGTCAATTACCTCATAGTTAGACCTGATTGAATTTATATACACATTTTAATAGTTTTGTCTAGGGCGCAGATGTGCGCTTTAATGTCCTAACTATGGATCCCAGGAGCCTAACACACGGCAAACCGTACAAATTCGACTTACGCGCCTGAACAGAAAACAGGTGTGGAGGGTAACGTAAGGTAGAAGAGGCATTGGACACCGCCGGTCAAGAGAGGCCACTCATTTTCCATGACTATAGCGGCGGGTGGGAATTCAGGACCGCTTCCCCACATGTCCAGATCGGGTCGACCTTGCGGAGCTGCAGCAGCTGCGACGCGCGCTCTTTGCATTCCACTCCCTTCACACGTGGTTCACTTTCACCCGAGTTCCCTCTCCTCCCCGCGTACCCCACCCCGCGCTAACCCTGGACTAGACTCAAAAAGCAAGGTTGTGCAGCGAAACCAGCAGCCACCGCGTCACCAGACAGAAGCCGGTGGCTGCTGCAGTTCTTAACTTACACGTGTTGTCCTTTCTCAATGGATGCAACATGTGATTTTCTACCGTCTCTCTCTGTTTGTAAGCTGAATATTTATCAGAGTGACGTCGGCATAAGCAGCAAAGCAATCATCAGTTATTTCTGAGTATGGAAATAATCTGTCAGTCTTTCTCTCTGATTATACCATCGGTTTTGCCTCTTTTTCAGAGCCTGGCAGGGGAAGGACAGTACACCTGCTCTTCTATAGAACTCCCCTAGAACTTCTCTAGAACTCGGTAGAACCGGCGTGTGCCGGAGGAGCCGGACCGACCGGCAGCCATCCACTCAGGGATGGTGGATCACCTGTCCTTTGGCGAGGAGACCTTCCTGTACTACACCGGTCGCCACGGCAACGGGCTCGCCTCGTCGCCCCCGCCGCTGCTGCCGGGCGCCATGGTGACCGATGCATCCGTCTACCACCACCATCATCACCATCATCACCACCACCACCTGGGTCATCACCATCAACGGCACCAGCAGGAGTCTGCGCTGTTCTCCTCCCCGTTCAGCTCAGAGGATGATCTGAGTGTTTCCAGCCCAGACTCCTCCCTCTGCTCCAGTCCGGAGTCTTCCTCATCATCGTCGTCCACATCCTCCTCGTCCCTGGGACACCCCCTCCTGGACTCCGCCTCCCGATACGAGGGCAGGAGCAGTAGCGAGGGGGGCAGCACCTCCTCGGGGAGGGAGAGCCCAGACGGTCTGCTGGACCTCCTCCTCTCACAAGCTGCCCACTCTAGCCATCCGGTGAACACCGGGAACCCCTCCAGCTCCTCCTCCCATCTGCTCCCCATGGGCCTGGCCTGGGAGGGGAGCAGGGAGCAGCGGCTCAGCCTCCTGCGACAGGAGGGCAGGGAGGAGGTGGAGGAGAGCTTCACGCTCCCCGTCTTCATGGAGGAGCTCCAGGACCCCTCGGCAAGCCTCCTTTTCCAGCCCACCCTCGAGGAGATTGACGAGTTCTTGGAGGAGAACATGGAGGTGGCCGCGGAGAAGGAGGCGGAGGGGCAGGTGATGGAGAAGGAGGAGGAGGAGATGGAGCCGATTTCTGAAGACATTGGGGCTGAGAGTCCCAGAGCAGTGGCGACAGCAAAGCTGCAGTCAGAAGCAGAAAATGCGGACCAGACGGTTCCTGTAGCGTGCAGCACCACCGCCGCCAGCTCCCCCGGGACCTCAGCAGCGAGCGACGAAGCATCCAGTTCTGAAAGTGACACTTTATCCCCGTCACCAACACATGCTCGCTGTGCCGTCCACTGTAGTACCACAGGTGGCAACGGCGGTGCTGCGAGTGCAGTGAAACAGGAAAAAAACCTCTCGCCTCCCGCTTCCACGGCAGGCTCCGACACCATCTCCAAAGCACCAGTGATCCTGCAGATCCAGCCAGTACAGATCAAACAAGAGCCCGCCTACACCCCCACGCCGGTGGCCCCCCAGCCTCCACCCCAGCCCTCATCCTCGGACATCAAGATAGCCCAGCTCCTGGTCAACATCCAGGGCCAGACATTCGCCCTGGTGCCCCAGTTGGTTCCCCAAGTGAGCGTGCCCGGAACCAACCCCTCGGGAACCGCCAGCCCTTCGCCCAAGTTTGTCCGGATCGCCCCAGTGCCGATCGCGGCCAAGCCCACGGGGCTGGACGACGGCTTCCTCTTTGCCAGTCACAAGTACCAGAAGAGCTCCGTGGCAGACCTCATTAAGATGCACAAGTGCTCGTTCCCGGGCTGCAACAAGATGTACACCAAGAGCAGCCACCTGAAGGCCCATCTGAGGAGACATACCGGGGAGAAGCCCTTCGACTGCACCTGGCCTGGCTGTGGCTGGAGGTGAGACTCAGCGCTACTATTACTATTACCTTTACTATGTATGGAGTTGATACCTAATATTACTGGTTAATATTACTAGTTACTTTTACTATTCATCCCTTCCCTTGCACCTGGCCTGGCTGTGGATGGAGGTAAAGCTAAGCTCTACTATTATTAGTTACTATTACTATTCAGTGGAGTTGAGACCCAACATTACTCTTAGAATTACTAGCTACTAATTACTAGTAGTTACTAATAACTACTTGACAATACAATTTAAAATGTAGACCCCCTCCTGGCGCATTTCGGAGATATGAGGGCGTCTCTTCCCTGATTGGTTCAGGGAATTACATTCTGCTCTCTCTTACAACCATCAAATCCTACCTTACAGAAATACTGTCCACTCATGCTGCCAGCCCCATAATCCCCTATCTTAAATGTATCGATCACTCTCATCACTGTTACGTCAGTTTCTTGGATCATTCATTGATGAACAACATGGCTAGCCTGTTGCGTAATAATCACAGCTATCGCTCACAGTGCTAGTGAGTGTGTCAACAGATAGCACAGGTTGGCCGACTTAATCCCCTGCTCCATTCGTTCATCACCATGGATCATAAAAAACACTGCTTTGAAGGTGTAATCTCAGACTTTACTTGGGGAAATGACTGGAAAAACAAACTTTTACAACTTCAACTTTATGGTACAGCGTGTTGTTGTTACCCAACATGCTGGGAAGGCTGGGACTGGAGCTGGACTGCATGGTGGGAGAGTTTGTTCTCCTCGCAGAGGCAGTGGAGGTTAAATGCTAACTAACCCAAACCCCACTGAGACATTCTTTTACTTGTACTGAAATTAGGCTAACTATCATCAGAATATTTTTTTAACGGCAATGAGTGTAGCCATACTATGCTCAGTATGTTTGCATACACTAATACAACTATGAAACAAACTCAGAAAGGACTCAGGAGCAGCCGGTCCTCCCCCAGCTGAAAGGTTGTCGGTTAAAAGCCCGATCTCCACAGTCTACCTGTAGGCATGCTTCAGCAACATGTGCCCTTAACCCCTACTAACACGCTCCTCAAATTAATCTTTTTAAGTCAACTTTGGATGAAAGCATCTGAAAGAATGTCAATAATATTTCAGGGGTTTTAATGTGAGTGTGTGGGTGTATGTAACCAGCGCTAAAATGGTCCGCTATGCCGATAATATAATAATGTTCCAGTGGGGTTGGGGTCTGTGTGTTTGTGTGTGTGTGTGTGTGTGTGGTGTGGTCGATCAGGGCTACGG
>OMOU01053698.1:0-13260 GCA_900312585.1 Malacocephalus occidentalis | reverse complement strand
AGAAGTTTGTTGTAGGCCCAGACTCTTTCTACAGCTCCACTGAGAGGCTGCCATTGGCAAACAACAAACTTCTCATCCCGAGGCAGCCTTTATTGTTGCAGGTGACTTCAACCACTCCAACCTTAAGACTGTACTTCCCAAATTTCACCATCATGTCTCATGCCCCACTAGAGGAGGCACGGGGGCACGGTGGCACAGTCGTAGTGCTGTCGCCTCACAGCTAGAAGGTCCTGGGATCGATTCCCGCCTGGGACATGGTTGGTTCACCCCATGTCTTCAGTGCTGGGATTTTGTGAACGGCCCTTTCTATGTGGAGTTTCCATGTTCTCCCCGTGCTGCCTGGGGTTCCTCCATATATATACATTGTATATATAACCCCTCTAAAAACATGGAAGAAGACCGTCGCCTGACCAGCGGCGGTTGGATCGAGGTGGTCCCCGGGCGCTGCACTAGCTGCCCACCGCTCCTGGCCTGACCGCGGAGGAAGATGGCCATGGATGGGTTAAAAGCGGAGGACCAATTTCACGGCGACACCTATGGGGGCGTGTGTGTGTGTGGGGTGGGTTGGGAGGGCCGCCGTGCACGGGTGTACAGGCATGGTGTTAGCTGCGACAATAAAGACGGGGGGTTGTCCGTCCGGTAATTATAAAAAAATGTTTTAAAAAGTGTGTGCTTTCTCAGGGTGAGAAAAAAAGGACATAAACAAAAAACACTTCAGCATCACAAAGGCTTCCCTCTACACACAGTGTGCCGTGTTACCATGACTGCACTAGCCAAGCCTAGCAGCCAAAGCAACCAATGTTCAGAAACGCTGAGGTGAGTGCACCAGTGGCATGGAAACCAAGCACAAAAAAAAAACAGAAAAGAGCAAAACAATGATGAAAGAAGAGAGATCTGCATAGAGATATACATGTGTGGTGTGGTAAAGCGAAAAGAGTGAGCAGCCAGGGCGGCAGTCTCTCAAGTCACACATTTATAATTGCTACGCACGTGTTGTCAAACTATGTGCATTCAGAGGAGCTCTACTAGGTGTAACCTGGTCTCTGACAACGACCCCTACCATGTAGGCCTGACAGGCTACAGATACACAGGTTGCACACACAGTGTTATTTCAGTCTACAGATTAGTGTAGGTGTACCAGTCCCTCGATGTGGGTGTGATAATAAGCATGCTTTCTGAATTCAGTGACAATACGACTAACTTTTTCTAACTAATAACTTTTTGTCCCGTTTCAGTGTCCTTGAGCCCTAGCACCAGCAGGACCCTGGTCTCCTCCTACAGTGAGTTGCTCCACTTGGCATCTGAAGAACAACGATGCCAGACACCTTTCCAAGCTTGATACTGTATCCAAAATGTTTCCAGTGTGGGCGTATGAAAGGACCGTCTTTCATTTGAGTGAGGGACAAATGAGGATCCCTGTTAAATGGCCTTTTTTGTTTCTTACATCCAATTTCACCAAGCTATTAATGAATAATACAAGACAAGTGAAGCCAATACCTTACAACTACCTATATTGATATTAGCCACATATCGAGCCTTTAGCTACCAGGGACGGGGAATTAAAGCATCAGATTTCATGTCTTGGAAGGGAGTTGCATCTCAGGGAGGAAAAGAGCACAGATCTGGTTTAAGAGATACAGCACCACCAGACACCCAAAGCAGACGCCCGGTCCAAAACACACAGAGAGCACCACAATTGTACCAACGTACATTTAGAATACCAGACTGTCAATGGTCTGCAAATAAGAAATAAGGCAGAATTGGGCAGCTGTCAGGGAATACCCCTGCCCACAAGCACAGACATTTGTCAGCACTTTTAGACAGACCAATCTATAAAACGTTAGCTTAACCACAGAAGGCTCCAAAGAGTCCCAAAGTGTTCAACGTCTGCATGAAGAGAATATGAGGCAAGCCACTACAACACATAGATGGATAGGCCTACTATACACACGGTGGCAAGAAAATCATACAGGATAGAATGGGCGTGCATGAAATTTGTTCATACTAATTGTGCTGAATGTGATCAATTTGAGGTCACTTTGGTGAATTAAAGTAGAGGAGTTTCCTCAGTCAAGAGCTTCCTGCCTGGGTCTGATGCAGACAAAGCAAAGTGGAAAAGGGACGGAAGCCAGACACTCATGAAGGCCTGATCCTTCCAGGACCATCAATGATGGAGTTGGTCACGTTTTGGAGAGAACACCAATTTCATCATCTGGACCAGGACACAAATGTGACAGGTGACAAATCTGTTCAATTCATTTGTTTCTAAGATTTAAGTAAGTGTGCAGGACTAGAAGAATTAAAACACTTTAGCACATACAAGAATGATTGAGACCCCTTAACATTCTCACATGGCTCCTTTGAAAATGTTTAACCAAACAATGGTATTGTAGTGTGGAGAATTCCTATCCATTATCAACTTTGTGGTCACCAAGCCCGTCAAATAAAGGCTTGAACACATACAGGTACTTCCTCAACGGGTCCCCGAGTCTGCAGATGGAGCTGCTGATGAATCCTTCACTCCCTCCCTGCCTGCCTGCCTGCCTGCCTGCCTCATGAGCCAGCACATGCGCGCGCGCCCCCTCCTGCCCCCCGCATTAAATGAATTCCCACTTTATGTGCTGAGATATATCTTTGTCTACAACGTTTCTTCATACAAAAAGCATTACTGCAATTGACATCAACAGGGCTGGCTAGATTCGGACGGTACGGAGAAAACCGTGTGGTGTGTCAGTACTGTATCATGTGTAGCAGTGGTGAGCAGGCCGTATCTCTGCGTGCTCCTCCGAGCTGTTTGAGAGGGTGGCTTACTGAACGACATCGAAATAGCGGCCTCACCGGCCGACGCTCACCTGACTTGGCCCAAATAGCCCTCTTTCATCGCCGCTGTGTCGTATGCTAAATATCACCAGCGCAATCTACCCGCCAGCACGTTGTAATAGCAGATGTGTAGTGCTACAGAACAGGCCGAAAGCTAGCATCATTTAGCAGTTTCGATTCACATCGGTCGCCATCACATCCACATTGAATCGGCTCGGTCTTATTACACCGTGTGGCTACAGCACGCTACCGGGCTAGCGAGACGTGAAAACCATCAGTCTTGACCACACACCACGTCCTATCACAGTAACGCCAACATTACTGGCAAGTCCACGCACCTTCCAATGCCGGTGACTTCTTTGTCCTCTTGTGTCTCGTATGACTGGAGTGTACTTGGGGTTTTGTCTAGAGTTGTGCGGGACGGACGGGTGTCTGGCCGGCGGATTACAAAAGCTGGCTAACCGGCTAACCCCACTCGGCTAAAGATGGTTAGCTAGTCTGCAGCTCGTTGGCTGACACCAAGATGCTCTACACTTTGCACGCGTCCCTTGAACGTCTCTGTGACTATTCGCGGGTTTCGTCCGTGTCGGGTTATGCGGGTGCTCGCGGGGAATAGTGATGCGTCGTCCCGTGTTTCAACGTCTTCCCGTTACTTCGTGCGAGACGGTTTTTCTCGTTGAGTGAGGGCCCGCTCGCGCCGCGGCCTGTAGCACACTCGAAGATGGCAGTCTGTGGTTGCCAGTTAATAGCACTTCACCTCCACCTTTCAACGTATATCAAAGCCCTTTTGTGTGCTTGACATATTTACAAGAAATTAGGTCAAACATGCAAATTGGAAGCACACATGCTGGTCACTTATACACATTTATACATTTTATCCGTTAAAAGGGAATAAATTAAAAAAACATGTATTCTTCATATATGTATACACAATACACTATCGAGTGTATGGTGTTTAATGTTTGTAATGTTGAAATCGCTAAAAACGTGAAATAACAACTGTAGGAACTGTGATTGAAATACGGTCCATCAATCTTTTTGTTTGGTTACATTTATGAGATATACAAATATGTCCCTTTAGGCCAGTGTGTATTATAAATGCACCAGAGACGCATTAATAGCCCCATTGAAACATAGTCGTAGTTGTAGTAGTAGTAGTCTAGTCTGAAAATACTGATTTCTAAAACCTGGCAACCTAGCAGTTAACGAGTGAAGCGTGGATCATTCGTTTTCCGGGGTCCTTGCCATCCGGCGGGTTATTTGATGTTTACAGGTTATTGGTCTTCCCCGCCAGTATAGTTTAATATTTCTGCTGAACTCGACTAATTCTGATGGTGATCACAAAACATGTTCTTGTTCTCTGTTTAAGGCGCACAAGCTCTTTTTATGTTGTCTTTAAAAAAAAGCCTTTTTCTTTGTCACGTGTTTTAAGATCGTATAATCACTGTTATATGTAACTCAACTCTGGTGATTCATGAGTCCAGGAGTTTTTTAATTGAGTTTTTTTAATGTAGGCCCCTAGGTTTATTGTAAAGGAGAGTTTTCTGGAGCTACTTATAAGAATGGCCCCATGTTGGACATGGCCTAATGCAGGTATCGACATCAACACACCCGGTCGTCCTCATTTCCTCCCCCCATGACCACGTGGACCGTGGTTTTTTTCTAACTTGTATATTCAGTGCGTCAACCAGGTAATACCTGAATCCGGTATTAGTTTTACAACATTTGATATAACATTTGATTCAACTTTACTGTATGGTGGGATTTGATTAACTGTCGCCAGAGGCACAAAGTGACTTATCATAATCCCAAGAATATATCTCTCTTCTAATCATTTCTATTCTCAGCTGGTAATGTCACAGATAATGACAGCGCTGGACGCAGACAAATGTGGGGTTGTGTGATGGATCAATTGCAACACAGATACCACGTGGTTATCAGTCTACGAGACTACTTGAAGCAGAGAGAGCACCTCCCACTGGAAGATACCTGCACAGATTTTGAGGAGTGGGTTTTGTAATTATAACAATGTATTATGCTAATATTGTTTGCTTAATAAATCAAAAGGAAAATGTTTAAACTTCAGTATATTTCAACAATTTTCCCATCATTTTGGCTCTAACCACATTTGAACTGTTTCCGTCCCATCAGTGACGAAGACCTGTGATGCGTGTCTGTTGGCACAAGCGTCTACATAGACTGCACCGCGGTACTGTACTGATTTGATCGCACGTGTGACTAAATGTATATTTGTAAGCCATGTTGTGTCTTCACCAATAAAATAAATATGAAACATAACCGAGAGAGGTTTTTCTCCCACCGTGGCAGCTGGACACTACAGCGCCAGTAGGTGGCGACATTTACAAACACATCTTTATTCATGCAACTCTGCACGTCAGACAGCGTTGTACCACTTGTTATGCAGGCAAGATTAAATACAATATATAACAGGTGCCACCTGACTAGGCAGCGAAACTACACGAACTTCAACGACAGACGAGACCAACAAAAGGAGGAAATACACATTCCAACACCGCACGCACTTTGACAGGGTTTTTGGCACACTTGAGTGTGAGTTGAGCTTCACGCTTGCTTTCTGTTAAAACATGTTTAAGCTTGTAGTATGACATAAAGAAAAAGTAATTTAGGATTATTTAATTAATCTTAATTTATTTAATCAATTGATTTTGTTTTTGTTAAGAGAAGTATAATAAAAATGCTTTGGAGTTGGTCTTGAGTAGACCCCCCTTGGCCTTTCACATAGGAGTGTGAGGCCCTGCCACGCTCCACCCCGGGCAGCCCTGATGCTGGCTCCCCTGGCCCCAGCCAGTCCCCTACACTTCCTCTGCCCACACCGGCCACTCTTGGGCCAGGAAACAGGTTCAGCCCCAGGGTTTCCAGGACCCAGGCGATGGGCCAAGGGAGTAGGTTTGATTCTGACATTGGTAGGGACAAAAATGGGTGCGTAAGCCCCACTGGAAGCTGACGCCATTTCATGTCACCTTGAGCCTTCATTTGTTATGGTCGGAAACATGACCAGACACACAGACACAGGGGTGTTGCCCAATAATTAATCCTTTACTTACATTTGAGAGTTGTAGAGGCAACCATTTCTCTTTCTCTGAATCTGGAATGTAGACCAGATTCAGACACGGTGGGACAGAAATGTAGTTTAAGTACCGGTATTGCTGAAAATGAGCCTCTCTCTCTCTCTCTCTCTCTCTCTCTCTCTCTCTATTTCACTGTGCTGACTGTGGCCTGCGGGCCATTTAGCAGGCAAGGCCCGCAGGAAAACTCCCAGTGGTGGCTGGGCACTTAGTTTGCTTATTCATCAGGCCGGCCCTGCCACTACTGTCTACTGTGGTAGCCTTACCGATTAGAAAAGCTAATTTGCATTATTAGTTGTGAATATCACAGAGGGAGTGTCTCCTGTATAGAATGGAGGGTGCGGGCTGTAATAGGAAGCTACACCTGATTAACAGCCTTGCATCTAGCATTCAATCTGGGGTATGGGTCAAGCTATTACTACTTACTTTGTTTTGTCTTTTAATAAGGTTCACAACATGAGTCATTAGGTGATGCATCTCATCTTTACATTGTTTTTGTACAAATCAGCCTCTGAAGTGTACTGCCAAATAAGTTCTGAAATATGCCGTCTGACAAAAACTATTCTTTCCACACTAACTTTGCCTGAGCTGAACTAACCTAGAGAATACACAGTGTTGGGGTAATGTTCTCTTACCACGCTCGCACGCACACACACACCGACACAAACTTATCTTAAGACATTGAAGGTGGGAACCTCAGTGGTGGACACAGACAAACAGATCCTCACACGCAGACACAAGTAAGCACAGGGACATTCTTATTGAAATTATTATACAGATAGACAGACACAATCCATTCCCATGCATGTGTGTGCCACCATGTGTTGATCCCTATAGTTCCTGTGACCCTTCATCAGTGCTCAGCAGAACCTGTTACTTGCTAAGAGCACTGGCTCTCAAGCAGTGACATCACCCTTTACTTAACGCGTGACACACTTCTGAGCCATGTGTTCTGTACACGTGAGCAGACACCCATTGGAACATAGTCACACTGAGTAACAGACCATGCGATGCATCATCTAAAAGAGTATTTATTTTATAAAACTAGTAATATTTATTACAGGTCAAGGCAATATATGGTAAGTCAGAAGAATACGTGAACTGTACATGGAAAATTGGTAACAATTATTCACTTTTTGTTTGCACAAAATGTTAATATTAAAGTTTCAGTCGACTAACTTTTACAACAATGTGTGAAAAAAATTCCAGTTGCTATTTCCTGCAATTGACAGAGGGGTGGATTGTCTGTCAGGAAGTGGGCGGGTCCACATGCCAAGGCTTCCTCGACCTTACACTGGCTGAGTAAACATGATAACCTTTTTGCTGGCTGTCCAAATAAACCTGCTCAACATAATTACCCATAATATCTCAAAATTAACCGTGAAAAGAAAGCAAAATCACTACCATGTGGAGCGAGGTGTTGCCATTTTTTTCCAGTGGAAGGTTAAGCAGAAAACAGTAAGGACTGGGTGGACTACGGGGCTTCGACAGGGGGCCGGGAGGCCATGTGCGCTGCGGTCACACCGGTGGGGTGCTATAGCGCACGTCAACATTGAACTTGTCTGTTTTCGACGGCAACGGAGGTTTCTTCAGCATGCTGTGCTTCATGATCACCTCCTCGTTAGCATATATAGGTGTGTCCGTGTCGTCGGAGTGGTAGCCCGACTGGTATCCGCTCGTCTGATTGGACGACTCTGAGGCCACCGACTCCTTGCTTTTACAGCGTAGCAGTTGGCTGGTGAAAGCAAGTGTGATGAAGGGACACTTCATCAACTCATGAAAGCCTGTATAATGATAGATGCATGATTGACAGATGGAATGATGGATGGACGGACTCACCTGAGATTGGGCGTCCTGGGCAGCTGGTGGTCCACACCTTTGAGCTCATCTGGAGAGAAGCTCCTGTCTGGGTGCCCCAACTGGAAGAAGAGCCACACACACAGTGAACACCTCAGGGCCCATTTTTCTGTGTGTGTGTGTGTGTTGGGATGTGTTGGGATGCACTCACCACAACACTTTTGTGTTCCACGGGGACATCCTCAAAGATTTTAACACTTGGTGGTCGGCTGCACCGGTCACTCTGTTGACTCCTGCACATGCACGCACATGCACACACACACACACGCATGCACACACACACACAATGACATCGACTAGGTCATATTGACATCTTGGTCTGGAATATTACCAAAACACATAAAAAACTGGATATTAGATTATACATTAGAGGACAATGTTCACTGGATATGAGTGAGTTCTCACCGGAGCGGTGGTGTGTTGTCATATTGGAGTGGGGGCTCCAGCTGCTCCTCGCTCAGAGGGGCCGCTTGGGGGCCACTGGCGTCCCTCGCCCTTGGGGAGCCCTGCGCCTCGTCTGCTGTCAAGGGAATGTAGTCCTTCCCATCCTGCACACACGCACGCACACACACACTTACTTGGTGTACTACTTACTTTGTGTACCAAATTGTGAGCTTATGGACATCATATCCACAGGTTTGTGGTATTATTGATTGACAGGAACCTGTTGAGCGCTGGCCTGTAGCAGGTTCCCCAGATGTTCCACCAGCTCAGAGAAGGTTGGTCTGTCTGTGGGACAGCTCAGCCAACAGTCTAACATGGTCTGGTATCTTACGAGGGGAACATAAATATGATATTATATGAAATATATTGACACAATGTGTTTTGGGCACATGTAAGCACCATTTGGCTCATGTGACACCTGGCCTCACATCTCAGTGGTGGCGTAGTCTGGAGCTCGCATCCTGGTGCCCTCCTTCAGCCTCCTGCAGAAGGACTCATCAATGCAAACGCCCGGGTATGGAGATGCACCTGGAGCCAAGAGAGCAGAGGAAAGTAGAGAAGAGGAGAGTAGAGAGGCCAGACAAAATAACTACACTCCATCATAAATGCCAACAGGCAAAAAAAAAACAACCACACCTCTGCATTAAATAGTGCTGGACATAAACTGTATTCCAATAAAGAATGCTCATGATTTGTTCAAGTCGTTTTTATGTATGTATATATACAGTATATCTGACTACGTTTTGAACAAGATGTAATTTTTGTGGTGGCGTTGCGCCACAGGCTTACCCAGGGAGAATATCTCCCAGAGCAGGACGCCGAAGGACCAGACGTCGCTCTGTGTGGTGTACACCCTGTCGAAGATGGTCTCTGGGGCCATCCACTTCAGGGGCAGGCGGGCCTGTGGCAGGGAGACCAGCAAGACAGGGGTTACTACTGGACATCCACGCCAGCGGCATACAAAACAAAATGACACAATCATCGTTCATTCGTCACTCACGTCTCCCTTGCGGACATAGTCGGGGTCTTTGTAGACGTCCCTAGCCAGGCCGAAGTCGCAGATCTTCACCACGTTGTTCTCGGAGAGCAAGATGTTCCTCGCTGCCAGGTCTCTGTGGATACACTGTGGAGAACGTGCACATGCACGCACACGCGCACACACACACATTTACATTCTCATGTAGTACATTGTTGTCTGCAACATTGTTGCAGACATTTAGTCATTGCGTCTAAACGACGGAAGGGTGTTCCCTGTATGCCATTGAGTTCAAGTTTATTGTCACATACAGGATATGCAGTGAAATGAAAAGATTCAACAGCATTTTACACAAATTCTTCTGTCAGGGCTGCTTGCCGTGTTGGACTGACCTTCCGAGAAGACAGGAACTCCATGCCCTTGGACACCTGGAAGCTGTAGCTGATCAGGTCCTCCATGGTCAAGTGGTCGTAGTCTGAGCTCTCTGTGATAGAACAGAACAACACTCACATTCAACATGATGCACAGATCTATGTGTGCAAAACACATAAATGTCCCTCAACCAAGACTAGTACCCTCTCACCACTCCCCTCACAATATAATGGTGTGATTCGTTCTTATAAATATATCTATAAATATAAAATCGCTAATACCTGTGTATGTACAGTATGTTGTGTATAGTACATCGACCCCCGTCAGGTTTGGATATTTTCCATTTTTGCTTGTTTGCCACTATCTACTCCATGCACTCAAAACGTTGTGCATTTAAGTGGAGATTTGGAGCCAGGCTCAATCCACAGCACTAGTTCCCATCTAGAATCGCGAGTTGTTTTGAAAAGGTGTGTTTGGAGTGGCGCTCGGTGCTTTGGGAGCCACCAGGGGCACCTGCGCGGTGTTCCAGGTGGCTCGGCTCGGCGTCGTATCGGGTGCAGGTGGCCGTGCCGGTGCAGATGTCCAACTGGGCGGTGATCCCCAAACCCAGGTCCACTTCACCCGCCTCTTCCCCTGCAGGCATCCATGGCGCATCCTCCATCTTTTTCCTCTGTCAGCATCATGGACGGGACACAATCGGGCCATTTCAAGTCAACGTGTATTGAGGAACACAGGCAACACAGTCAGTCAAAGAGCTCTACAGGTCTGCATTCAAAGTGACTGTAGTTGTGTGACATACTATATATTTGATGAATATTTGATAATGAATGTGTTATGTGTTATGTGTTATCTATAAGCTATATTCTTTTCTTTAAATTGTACCTTTTTATTGCTTATTGCTGATTTTTTATATATTTTGCATGTGCATTTTTCTTAGAATGTCTGTTACTTTACTCTGTTTAAAGTTCAATGTTAGGCACCAATTGCAAAAAGCACATTCCTTGTTTGCAAAAACTAAGGCAATAAAGCTGTTTATGATTCTGATTGTGATTCCGATTCTGATTCTGATATTGTTATCTAATATTGTTGGTTGAAATGAATCATGTTATTGAGATTACGGTCTGGACATCTACATCACCTGTGCAAGGGATTCTGTGAAACTAAATTGTTCTGCTGTTAGTTGTAACAGAAGTGGACTCCTTGTGTGTGTGTGTGTCTAGTGACTGTGTTGCCTGCTTGGGTTACCTTGAAGGGACTGTACTCTCCCCGCTTGCTCTTTAAGTAGCTGGACAGGTTGCCATTTTTACAATACTCTACGATCACCATCAGAGGTCCTGGGCGGAGGAGAGTAGAGGAGGAGCAAGATTAAAAGGATCCTAAAAATGCATAACTCATAATAACTCATCATAAATGGACCACACATTCACAGCTTCATCGATGCAGAGGATATTATGGAAATTGAAATGTGACATGTGGGATACAGTAAAGCGCGAGACGCATCCATTGCCGTGATCCTGGCTCACTGGTGCACATACCAGAACAACAGCACGATGAACAGCTGCTGGTGCGGGTTGCTATGACAACTCACCCCCTGGCTTGGTGCAGGCTCCTAGGAGGTTGACCACATTGAGATGGTGACCAATGTGGATGAGGATCTTCAGCTCGGACATCAGCGCGCGGTACTCGCTGGACGTGGCCCCCTCTGTAGCACAAGGCAGAGGGTTTTCCTGTAACCACCTCCACATTTCACTGTCATTTTTGCTTTCTGTTTTATTTGTACCTTTTAGCATTTTGACGGCGACGGTCGTACACGTGGTGATTTTCTCGATGCCAAAGGCGGCGGCCTCCACCACCTGACCAAATGCTCCTCGTCCCAAGGGATCGCCTTTGGGAGCAAAGAATATGCAATCACTCAAATAGCTTAGCTTTAGCTTGTTGGCAGCAATATCTAGCAATGAAACATAGGCTCAATGGATCAGGGGTTAGTGGTCAGTCAAAGAGCTTTCCTAAAACACTTAATTGCCTAACATATATGGATGGCTGTATGGTAATTTCAGTCATTTATCCAACACTTGGTGATTTCTTCCTTAGATACGTCATTAATGGATAGGCAGGGGGTCTGTTGCTGGTAGGGGTCTGTTACATTGACGTTTGGTCCAAGAACCTTTTGACAGGGCGTCCACCGGCCTCACCACTGGACTCTCCTGCTTCCCCATACGCATCACAACTGTGGGGGCTCCTCATCGCGGCTCACCTAGTTTCAGCCTGTCTCGGGGAAACTCCCACTTGGTGGCGTCGTAGGTGAGCCTCTCACACTGCTCGTCCATAGGCATGTCCTCCGAGTCTAAGATCATGGACAGGTAGCCCGTCTTCACATCTTCACTGGTAGGCTGAGAGAGAGAGAGAGAGAGAGAGAGAGAGAGAGAGAGAGAGACATTAAGACAGATTGTGTGTGAGTAGGTGTGTGAATGACAAAAATTTACATTTACACACTTTCCCCCCTAGGTTGCTGTACACTATACACACAGGACTTAATGTATTGCTAATGACTCTGACCTCTTCTCAGGGTCAAATTAAGAAAGGCTGTGTGTGTGTGTACATGGTGTATGGGAGCAGAGAGCGGACTGTTGTTTCAGGGACACAAAAGCAGAGCAGCCCTCTGTGAGGCAGCCAGCCTTGTTAGTTTTAATCAGCCGGTAACAGGAGGAGGCGGCGCTACGTAGCTGCACACGTGTCGGTGTTGAGGACCACCTGCGTGTGTCACTGTGTATTTTGTGTCTTCTTGTCTGCCTGCTTGACTGTGTGTTTGTGTGGTTCCTATATGGGCTTGTGAAGGCATGTGTGTGTCCGTGTGCGTGCGTGCGTGTGTGTGTGCGTGCGTGCTCTGCAGAGAGGGAGATACAGTGCATAGACAAGTTGTGTTGTTGTTCTCCATGAGTTGTTCCTTGGCGTCTTACTCTCTTCCTTCCTCGGATGACGAAGACGATGAGCAGCCAGAAGAACATGGCCACCACCACACAGCCGATGGGCACGATCAGCTCCACGTTGGTCTTCTCCTCCGCCCCTAGAGGCACAGCAGCCGTTGGGAAACGCACGCTCCTTGTTAGCAAATCCCTCGCAGTGAAAATATTGAGCAGACTTTGAATGAAGATTTGAGTTGGCTATGGTTTCGGGGTTAGGCTATATCTTGAGTTATGGCTCACTACCTGCGTGTTATTACAAATAAAATTGCCGGTTTGAATGGTTATGATACTGGTTGCTCTTAAGTCAAATGAAATATGTTAGAGGTATAATCTGCCTTCGGTTCACCACCAAAATACGCACGTATGCATGTGTCGGAGTTTGCATATGGGCATGCACATTCTCCCACAAGGTTTGTTTTTATAAATATATACATTTTTATACATATATAGATTCATCATTCTTTACGGAGGCATCATTTTGCGAGTACGCAACCTTTCACTGTGTTGGGTTGCTCAGCCATGGACTATTCTACCCTATTCTAGGTTGCAGCATTGCCATGACGACTCAATGCAAACAATGTTCGGCACCAATTGCCTTCGTTTTTCTTGTTCACGCTTTATTATTGTCTGTCACTGGACCATAATGAGGAAGAGGATGTGTGTGCACTGACTAGGCCAGCCGAGAGGGAACCGTCACGTAGACCTCGGTTCGGGGGAGATC
>OMOU01053685.1:0-12312 GCA_900312585.1 Malacocephalus occidentalis | reverse complement strand
TATTCCTCTCCTGACATAGACCCCCACCATAAACTCTGTCGGTACCTGTTGGAACACAGCCGCTGTCCAATGAATGGCGTGCATGTTATTCACTCAAAAAGGTCCCCGTCATTAAGAGGAGTTTTCACAGCCTGAACCGGTTTGTGTGTAGATAGATAGATTGTTCAGACAAATGTCTGAACACGTTTTTAGTGTCTCGAGCTGCACTGGACATTTCAAGTCCTTTTGTTCCCAACAAACTCTGTCTACCGTTCATGTCATGCCACCGACCAGCTGAACATGAAATGTAACCTCTGCAGTATTATAGCACATTGTTTCTTTATTCCACATATGCAAATACATATATATAGATGTGTGTGTGTGTGTATATATATATACAAAAGTAAAATACTAATGTTGGTTGGCAGGCTGAAACCTGAAACCTGAGGTCTGCCATGAGAATGTATCCTTCATTGCCTCCATTTTGAAACCCCTCTCCTCCATGTTGTTGTTCTTCTGTAGCCGAAGGCTTGGAAGGTCCCTATGGTGCGCCAGTCAAAAGCAAGTAACATCAGACCATCCCTTAACTCTCCAATCCCCCATCTGTTCTCTAGGAGCAGTCCGAGTAATCGTAGACTTTAGCGTGAACATAGTGCGGTAGGTGTTCAGCGTTGGTAGGCTCAGCATTCCCAATAGCATAATTACATTTTCTTCTCCCGCTCCTCTAAACCAGCAGCAGGCTAACACACAACCGCCGAGCATGTTGATACTTAAACACCAATCCAATTGAATCCCAAAAAGAGAAAATCTCATTACAGCAGCACTTGTGTGGATGGCCATGCACCAGCTACACCAGTATGATCCCAAAATCAGTTTGCCTTTCTGCAACTCTATGATTTTGGATTCTGTATGACTTGAAACGTCATCAGTGATAGTGGTCTGGCCCATATTAGTAGAATTCACAGAGGAGGACTGTGGAATAATGTAATCCACTGACTGGAGTATACCTACCCATCACCCCTCCCTGATCCCAGGGTTCTCGGGCTCCTTTCCTCTGAAACTCCAGCTCCAATCCTGCTGAGGTCTCCACCCTGGCGGAAGAGAATTTCATTTGTTGCGCGCTCTTGTGTGTTTTGTTCAGGTGCCCACATCGATAACTACGAAGCACTTTGGTTCAAGAAGATCGACGACCCCGTCTCGGGAGAGAGCTTGCATGTCTACAAAGGAGGCTACTGGGATGCCAAGGACGAAGGCTGCTGGGACGTGTGCCCTGACATCTTCTGATGATGGAGGGAGCTACCCGGCACTTCACCCCCCCCACCACCACCACCTCCCTGCTGAGCGGATACAGATACAGTACACGCGCACACACACACACACACACACACCAGTTGATGTGTACAGAGCGAGATAGTCCATCTGAGCAAAGCACAATGACTTGCATTTCCACTTTCCTACTCCCCTGTTTTTTGGAATGGAGAAATTAGTCTCCTTTTTTTGGGGGGGGGGGGTTGAAAATCTAAATAATATGCTTACTGCCCGCTGAAAATAAAAATGTCAGCCATACCTATTTCTATGATAAATGTACACACAACCCATCTGTAAATGATGATTACAGTGTTTCAAATGTATAAAAGAAAAATCACAACATTCATGAGATTATGATGGCTTAGAGATGAGTAGGCGCGTCGTCGTGGCGCTACAGCAAGACACTACTCACTGTGGCAGTTGAGGCTAGTACAATTCATCAGCCGGGTACAATATAGTCACTGTTATTTGCGGGCTGTTCGTTAAACGACGCGAGGCGCGGTCTGAGAGGGCGAGACACAATCATTCACGTGTCACACGGCCGCGACTGAAGCCCAAGGTGACCCTTCGATTTAGCGACAATTCACTTGCGATCCTGACATTTTCTTAAGTACCATACATCCAGGCCTTTACACGATTTGCACAACTATGCTTTGGACCTGCCTCTCTCTCTGGACTGTACACAAATAGCAATCCAGACTCTTGTCTGTGTTCAAAGATGTGATTCAAAGTTGAAACTCTGTAGAACGATTATAGGAAGTCCCTGAGGGAAAATGTATTTGTTCATTTAGACGTGTATATGTTCTCCAGAGGGTACATTTAGGAGATTTGAAATTTGAGTGAATGAATTTGAGATGTAATATATATATATATATATATATATATATATATACAATGATATCTCAAATTCATATTTCATTTCAACCTTCTCTTATTTTCCATTGAGTTTACATCCCACATGTCAATCCTGAGACCCAATTTTATTTATTTATACAAGAAAATGCAGATTGTTATTATATTCTATCCTAGTGATGCATACATTTGAATGGAAATACTGTGTGTGGTCGGTGTGTCTGTGTGTGCGTAGAATAGAGTTGTCACTGTGTGCTCCTTGTTTGCAATGATGTTTGATGATTGCAAAACTGTGTTTTATATTAAAAGTGTACTTAAACACACATTTTGGGAAAATAAGTTAGAAAACCAGAATGTTGCAAATATATGAAATGCATTGAGAGTAAGCAACGAGACCAAGATTTTTCTGTGTTTGTATGTGTGAGGATAATGCTCTGGATCACTAATGGAGAATTAAAAGAATTTACTACTAGCTGGGCTAGCTCTTTATAATGAAGGATTAGAATAGTTGATTGAATAATTGGTTTTATTTTATTTCCTACTGTTCATCCTTTTTTCTATAAAAATGATCTTGTGAAACGATTAGTATTGCAGTCAATGTGTCCTGTCAGTGTGTCTGTATGAAACATCTGATTAGCTTCCCTACATTTCTTTGTCTTTAATTGTATGTCTAAACACTAACTTTATTTAATAATCAGTATGCTTGGTAATGTATTTCAGCGAATCACAAATTCTTTATATTTAATTGAATCACAATGAACCTTCCAACAAAGGGTGGGGGGAGTTTATTTCTGTCACACACAATCGTTACAACACAAGGAAGACGTTTCGGGCCAGGATGGCCAACTTCATGGGTTTAATGCTTTAATCCAAAACATCTTTATATTGACATCTTGTCAAATGGTGGCTTTGTGTATTTCCTAACCGGTCCATTTGTAGAAGAGTGTTAATGCCATGTAAATATTATATTATATTATATAACTGCGTATTTGTACGCAGTTATGACCATATAAATGCAATGTACATATTCACGGAAGCTGTCTTTTCATTCTTGTAAACACAGACACACAGTTTATAGATGGATGTCGAACAGAACGGAAAACGTATCTAACAACCAGCAATTCTCGACTTGTTTCAACAAGAATAGTTTACGACCAGCTGATTTGTCATGACGACCCTCCTTTACCAAGTGACTGGACGTCGCCGATTGTACTCTCGCGAGACCCGGGCTTAACAGCATGAGCTCCAGTGACGACCCCGTTAGCGATGTCACTCTCGCGAGACCTGGGCGTTTCGACATAAGCTACAGCTCGGACGCCGCGCTTGTTTACGTCGGGACTTCAACAAAGACGGGCAAGAAGGCGGGCAGCACGACGCGACGAGCACACACCACATTGTAGAACATAACACTACTACACATTATTATTGATCATCTTTATAGATCAATTGCTGATTATTGCTTGAGTCAGGGAACAGCATGTCTACAAACAACAAAGGCGGTGTGGATTGCACAGACGCGAAGAAGGATGGGGGACAAGAGTAAGTTCATTAAATTATGCTTGGTTGTCATTTGGTTTCCTGCAAGTTTCCTAGTTTAACAATTTACTCGCCACATACACATACAGGATATGCAGTGAAATGATAAAATGTACTTTAATGCTATCCTGCTTGCGCACTTATCGCCTACAGCTGAGCCAGTTTAATAGGCTGCTACTAAGACTGCATTTATTATACGAAAAAATACATTTCTCTAACTGTTCTACTACTTTAGCATTTCCCAAATTAGTATGTCTGTATTTGTATTTTTGTATTATATTTATTCAGCTCACATGTGTCTTCGCGTACGTCGGGGACAATGGATGTGGATTCCAAACCGGGCTCCCAGAGCTTCAGATATAGCCTCCACTACCCCCGCCTCGGCCAGTGTGTCATCATCAACAACAAGAACTTCGACAAGACAACTGGTACCCATCTGGCCTCACTGTGACATGACAAGAGTGAACGTGCAACAACTTTGTCTCTATAATTTCGATTGCGTAATACATCCACAACAACCACAAGTTACATGATTAGGCCTATATATGGTCATCTTTTCAGATCAAGGAAAATGACTCTGTTATTTGTATTGATGCAGCCTTTATGTTAATAGTAAGTTATGGGAGATGTTTCCAGTATATTTTTTTAACTATTTGTATGTTAATATGTTGTGTGTGTGTATTAAGTGTGGAGAGGTGCAGGGAATGTTTAGAGGGTCACATGTGTTTGTATTTAGGCAGGTCATGTTGAATTATCTTCTGCTTCCTCCATGTTTATCTTGGGGTGTCACATGCACATGATGGGTTGTTATGTGAAATTAGATACAGGCTGGACATTCGCCTATGGGCATGACCTATAGTGTCCATCTTGAACCAATTATCAATGTATAGGGTTTAAAAGACAGAGCTCGAGAAGGATGTGTCAGTCTCCTCTGCAGATCTTACTCGGCTTTGTGTTACTATTGGCTGTGACAATAAAGTCTTTAACTTTTGAACTAGGTCTTCCTGATCTCCCTCTTACGCATGTTAGTGTATTGATAAATCTACAACAAAGTGTGCAGTGTTTACAATATGCAGTCTTTTTTTTTTTAACTTAAATATTTGTGCTCATTATTCTCTATTATTTGTCTTTATCTAAAGGCATGAATCGACGTAATGGTACAGATGTGGATGCTGGCAGTGCAATGCAGGTGTTTGGAAAGTTGGGTTACCAGGTGACGGTGTACAATGACCAGACAGTCAAGGAGATCAAAGAGGTTTTAGGTAATGGTAAGTAAGCATTGTGCACCAAAAATGCAAACGCCTTTTCTCTCAGTTGGCTGAATGTACACACTTGTTTACAACTAAATGTGTCTGTAACATTGTATGTACATTAGGCATTACTTTCATATAATTGATGTTGCATGGGCTGTCACAAGCTTTGTTTCTAGCATGCAGTTCGCCAGTATGAGACTCTGTTCATTGGTGGAGTGGCGGAGTGGAGGAATATCAGACTGAAATATGACCTCAGGGGGTCGTTAATGCCATACCTAACCCCCTACGTGCTCCCTGGTTTGCAGGACGAAATGCAGTCCCTCCACTGCATTTCGTTGTACGGGTATACTGCATTTCGTTGTCCTGGTATGCGTACTCTGTGCAATGACAATAAAGTTGAATCTAATCTAATCTGGTGACCTGCATCTGGTGTGATCGCTGTTTAAAAGCCCTCTTTTAGATGAGATGATCCACTGTGTCTTTCAGCGGCGAAGGAAGACCACAGCGGTTCGGCGTCCTTCGTCTGTGTCTTGTTGAGCCACGGCGACGACGGCGTGTTCTTTGGCACCGACGGCTCCACAGAACTTAAGAGCCTCACCTCTCTGTTCCGGGGCGACCAATGCAGAACGCTGGTGGGGAAACCCAAACTCTTCTTCATTCAGGTATGGCAATGCCCCCACCCCCACCATTCCTCTGTCTCTAGTTCCAGTCTATAGATCAATGTCTACTTCTTGGAAAGTAATGCATCTAAAAAATTCTCTCTCTATATATATTAAGCTAGTTTATTGTTCTTCCCACAAAGCTAGGCATTACTACATTTACGGAATTTAGCGAGATGTTTTTGTCCAAAAACTGTGAAACAACAATATTGTACGGATGGTGTACAGTAAGAATTTTGAATAGAACATATTTCAAGCACACATGACTGCTCGGTAAATAGAACAAGTTTCAAGCCCTCAAGCATCATTCACGGTAGGGACACGCCCCGACCACACTGAAAAGTATGTTGCTGGTGCTTTGAAGACTAGGTAAAGGAGGGAAGCTATGCAGAATCCAGGTGCTCTAACAGTACAAGATGGCTGTATATAGACTCACTGACTAACTTGAGCATTAACGACATGTGTTCTCATCGTCTGTTATTGTATTCCTGTTGTGGGGCAGGCTTGCCGAGGAACAGACCTTGACGGGGGGATTGAAACAGACAGTGTACCGGACTACGGCACAACAAAGATCCCCGTTGAGGCCGACTTCCTCTATGCGTATTCCACTGCTCCTGGTAGGGTCCTGGGACATATGGACATAGTCTAGTGGGTAGGGTCCTGGGACATATGGACATGGACATCTGGTTGGGGGGGATGTTCACTTCCAGCCAAAAGTTACTTGGTTTGATGTCCATGTCCACCTGTAGACCTCATTCTTCAGACCTTGAGCAAGATGCATAGCCCCTACCTACCCCTACCTACCTAATCATGTGTATCTGAATGTAGTAAATGGTAACCTATAATTCATTATAGGCGATTAACATGCCCAGAGACCGAAGAAACTCGGGTCTTCTTCAAGACCGGCACTGACTGTTCTGTCTGCTAACATCAAAGGACTATCAGCTATTGTTACATTTCTGCACCACCATACACCATGACACCCATTGCACTCAGAACCATCCCTAGAAGGAGGGAAGAAGGTCTTATGGTGAATAAGGATTCTCCAACTATGATCTCTTGTTTTTCTAACTGCTCGTTCTGTTCAACACATGCTCCTACAGGTTACTACTCATGGAGGAACACATCAAGCGGCTCCTGGTTTATGCAGTCACTGTGTGAGATGGTGGCCAAATATGCCACGGAGCTGGAGCTGCTTCACATCCTGACGCGGGTGAACCACAAGGTGGCGATAGCGTTTGAGTCTGTCTCCAACACACCAGAGTTTGATGCTAAGAAACAAATTCCCTGCGTTGTGTCTATGCTGACCAAGGAGATGTATTTTACCCCCAAATGTTGATCCTCAGGAATATGTTTCTAAAAACATTGTGTTTATGTGACCTAAAATGCTTGGGACTTGTTTACAGTGTATTTCTTTGGACTGAAATTATGTTTTGAAGAGGATGATATTTCTCCTACCCAAGGATGCCTCATAGCCATTTACTATTGTGTGTGTTTTGGAAATGTAGTGCTGTGGCTGTTGAAAACTATTTTATACTACTTTTCTCTCACTTCATCTCTGTTCTACAATGCTAAATGGCAGATGGCATTGTCTGTAACTAAGGGATCATTACATTTTACATTACATTTTGCATTCCATCAAAAATAAGGGAAAATGTAGAATTTTTACATTTTGGCATTGTTGTGGTTGTTTGTACTTTGCTTTTTATTTCACAGCCAAATTGGCGAGGAGGCCTCTTTACAGGGCAACCTAAATGAGTACAATCAGCCAGACTGTGTTCAGACTCACCTCACCCTGATGAAGCCAGCCTGTCTATTGCCCCTTGCATGCTCTCCAGATACAGCCATCTTGTTTGTATTGTATGTATTCAACTGCACAATGAGATCCAGTGGATTGTGTCAGATTCAGCCTGGCAGGAGTGTCCCATATTTCAGCGAGAGTAGATAATCATGTATGCATCTATAATAGGTACCATTGGATTATGTGGCGTGGTGTCAGGAGACCGTGTGATGTGTGTCTTTTGATTGGGGTCCCACGTTGGGCAGGTTATTGACTATTGTAACCACTGTGTGCCTACCTGAAGGTGGCGCTGTTTGCTCTCGACAAGTCAGCTGTTATGGTCAACGGCATATATGATTTTTGAAATAAAGTGAGAGCATTTTATTGATTTGTATTTTTATGTATTCATTTATAATGCAGTACGTGTATATACAATATACAGTACATATGTATATTGCATCTAAATGTACATATCCTAGTAGACATGCATTCATCCACAAAGTTTAGTTTTAATATTGAACACTGGAACTTGCAACAGTTATGTTGAGGCATATTCAGACATGTAATTAGGCCTACATGTACAGAAACAAAACACCAACTTGACAGTTGGCTATCTGTAATTATTTTTTAAATTATATTTCTTATAGTTATATATATGTTTTGCATTCATATGTTCATATCAATATATTGGGAGGGGGGGTGACCTGATGTGATGAATATTGTGTTCACACTTCACCGCCAAGGATGAGGTCATCATCTCGTCTCGAGCGGCAACAGCCTGCCTACTCCTCTCTTGACAGTAGCCCTGCTATAGTGGAGGAGGGACGTTTCTTTGCTCTATTTTTCGTTTGATTTCTTGTCATTGGCACACATAACGAGACGTCTTTGCGCCAGTCATTGTGTGAAGAGTATCATCAGCACTTATGGAAGTAAATATATTCACGTGTACTTTTAGTTAGTTACTCGGTAAGTTGGAAACAAGCGGGTTTGTCTGCAGCCACTTAATGGTAGTTAAGAAAGACGCGTCGCGCCGTAAACATCGTGCGTAAAGCGACTTTCACAGCAGTTTAGGGGCGATTTTATTCCCCGTCATGGCCAAGTGTGTCCAGATCGCACCCCATGCCATAGCCGTGGTGCTGTCGCGCGTCCGCGGTGGTCCAGAGGACATCGCAGCATCCCATAACCCCGCAGCAGCAGAGGGAGGAAAGTTACAGGAGCATCATCATCATCACCATGAGGGCTATGAGATATTTGCGGATTTCAAAGCCGCCAACATGCAGCACTTCTGGAACAAGAGCATCATGCACGCCGTGTCCGAGGTCTTCTTCCTGGGGTGGATCGTGGACCAGAACCAGAAGGTGCTTCTCGTCCAGGGGGAGGAAGAGCACCTGAACGTGCTCAGGCACGGATGGACCCGACGTGTTCTCCACCCACCTCCGGGGTTCCGCATCAAGTGTATCGGTAAAGTAGGCCTCTGCCTCATGGGCTTCAGTTGAAGGCATACAAAACTGAGACTTCAGTTGCTTTATTATGTGTATTAACTATGACATGACTCGAAACATTCGCCTATCCACTTCTCACAGTGAAATCAGGACGAATAATATAATTATAGTAGGCTTATCATAATAAAATAACAGTGAACAGTGGACAATAAAAAAGTGGATAAATAAAAAAAGAAAAGATTAAGAGTCTTCCGGTCGAGAGCAGGCCAACCTGATTATATAGGCCTGTGATTCATTCTGTCTATCAGTTGTGCTTTATACAGGAAAAAGTTCTAACTCTGCAATTACAGTCAAAATGTAATTACTGGATATAAATGTGTTTATTGTTGTAATAGAAATCAAGAGTATTTTGCAGTGATATGTGTTCTATCTGTATTGTTCAAGTCAGGCCTGATTTTGAAATACAGAGACCCTATCACGTGAGTAATGCAAAACTTACAAGACTTTCAGTAGGCACCGACAGAGAGTTTGCAAGAATCGTATTCATTTTGGTATTCATTATATAATAATGATAAAACTCCAAGGTTCCTAAGCACTGCACATTGAACAAGACACTAGCCACCGCTAGCTCTGGGATCATATCAGGACTGGGACCTGTAGGTGTTATGGCAACAATACTGTTTATGCCACCACCACTAACAAAGGCTTTCCACAGGTCTACTGTGATTACATCACAACACTTATATGTGACAAAATAAGCATTTAGATGGTGGGCCATTCTAAATGACAACAGTGATTATTTTCATTAGGCTTAGTATCCAGCCTGATATCATAATATCAATATAATATTGCCCAGCCCTAATGTACAGTATTCATAATATGAATTAATAACTGTCACAGACAGATTTTGAGGCCTGTCACTGTAACAAAGCACCATTCTGTGTGTGGTTAAGCCGGCGGTTAATACAAGCTAGTCTGAACTAGTCCTACTAGACATTTAATGATCCGCACTCCACTCTGCATGTTTCCACTCTCACCGTCAAGCAGTCATTCAATCATTGATCTCATCCGCCTCATCACCTCCACCTGTTTTCCCTGTCCACGTTCCGTCCGTCTCTTTCCTGGGATACATCGTGTCACACGGTGACATCCAGATAGTCTCTCGCCGAGAGAAACTACGACATCGGCAACCAGGAGCTGTTGGCCGTCGAGTTAGGAGTGGCGTTTGGCATTTGTGCTTGGCGCATTTAGGGCTCTCGTCATCCACTTTTCCATTGTGCTTTTGCCGCTGAATTATGCAAACAACATGTGTTTGGATGACAAGCTTGGACAAATCACTGTGTCAGCAATACCTTGCTTGTCATAACTGAAGCAGATATGCTTCAGGTGTGTGCGCATGTTGCATCTTGACTTTCTTATCATATAGTTTAACAGTCAGATCTTGAAGACAAATCATTTTGCTGTGAGATGTAGCAATCCAACTGTTGAGTGTTAGCTCGGTGATAAGCTCAGGCCAAATGGTGTGGCTGCTATAGTCTCTCACCAGCAGCTAGCTAAGTGTCTCAGCTCTCCCAAACGAATGGGAGAGAGCGATAAGCACTGGAATGTTTGCCTTATAGCTAATGGCTCACCACACCACATAATGGGTCATCCATTTGCACATGCGTATACATATCACACATAATGAATCATGATCAATCAATCGTTAAATATAGAATAACTATTATTCACAGTTCATGTTCATCCCAGACTTATTTGCCCGTTTTCTAGTATGGAATGGGCACATTGTTCAAATAAAACAGCAAACTTGTGCTTTGTCAGCAATGATACAATATCCAACTATCTATAGGTGCTCTTTGACTCTTGACTCTGAATAAATAGTGTGGGAGACCTTAGGCTTTTTCCTCCACAGGATGGGGGGGGGCTGGGGAACACATAACGGGATACCAGCCTCAGGAAGGAAGAGGTGGGTGCCGTTGGAGAATTGGTGGAAACTGCAGGCAGCAGGGAAAGGTTGTTTGTAGCCTCCTATATTTCTTAATGGCAGATTACTAATGTGTTGCATGGGGGCCACTGTACACTCCCCCCCCCCCCCCCCCCCCCCCCCCCACCACCCCGTCACATATTTGTCTATTCAGCTGCTTGGTGTCTGGGACGGCAGGTGCCGGTTGTGGGCCACTAGGGGGCAGTCGGGATCACGGTTTGAATGAAAGTGGGTCGAAGGTGAGATGGGATGAAATCCGCAGCGTGTTGTGTAGTACACATTTACTATGTACGCTGACAGGAAGACGGGTTGTAATGAACGCAATAAGTTGCTATTGAAATGTTATGAAATTAAGATATGAATATGTACTACTTAAAAAAAAGTACATTCTTTTATTTTCATCCACAATGTGTCATACACTTTGATTGTGTATACATTTTAAATCTACCCGAACGAAGACTTGTATGTAAGCAAGGATTAGCCAAATAATTGCTGTCTGTAGATATCTCCTATATTGTCGACATTAGCTGTGACTACAGTATAGCGTACTTTGTCACCCACATGTACACAATTTTGCACAATCTTCGCAGCGTTCTCCAAAGCACGTCGGCGTCGGTACGCTTACATACAGACTGCCGCGGTGTTCAGACGGCGCTGGTGTGCCTCGTGTCTGTCCCCCTCGCCGCTGCATCTCGTGGCGTGTCTGCTGCCCCTTTAAGGAAACGCCACTCGAAGGGCAGCAAGCTATGAGCTCATCGGCTTGGGTCGTCATAGCAACAACGGCTGTTGCAGCAGCAGCAGCAGCAGCAGCACTACTGAGAAATAAGATGGCTGGTGTGTGTGTGTGTGTCTCACCTCCCCCCCCTCCTCACCTCTTTCTCTTTGGTACTACTGAAGTGAGGCAGTGTGGTGGTGACGCTCTGTCTCTCTCTCACCCCCCTCTGTCCTGCCCTTTCTCACTCCCCCCGCCATCTCTCTTTCTCTCTCTCTCTTTTCACTCTGTCCCTCCGACCGTCCATTCACACACACGCACATGTGAGTCAGCGAGATTAGCCCGAGCAAAAAAGGCAACACTGGATTGGAGAATGGAAGAGTGGGGGATGAAGAGGTTGGGGATGGGAGTTTATGTTGCCAGATCAGCTGTTTTTCAGGAGTATCTATCTGCCTATCTATCTATCTATCTATCTATCTATCTATCTATCTATCTATCTATCTATCTATCTATCTATCTATCTATCTATCTATCTATCTATCTATCTATCTATCTATCTATCTATCTATCTATCTGTCTATCTGTCTATCTGTCTATCTGTCTATCTGTCTATCTGTCTATCTATCTATCTATCTATCTATCTATCTATCTATCTATCTATCTATCTATCTATCTATCTATCTATCTATCTATCTGTCTATCTGTCTATCTGTCTATCTATCTATCTATCTATCTATCTATCTATCTATCTATCTATCTATCTATCTATCTATCTATCTATCTATCTATCTGTCTATCTGTCTATCT
>OMOU01053683.1:0-18489 GCA_900312585.1 Malacocephalus occidentalis | reverse complement strand
CCCCTAGTCTTATTGGATTATGTGGCTCAGGCAATTCAGATGGGGTGTGGCAGCAGAAAGAGGCTTGCTAAATGCCTCTTCCACTCCTCCGCCATGGCACTCAAGTCTTTTCCCGCCAATGCCGCCATCCCCCCCGCCCCCCTGCTTACACTACACAATACAGACGCTCGCGAGTGATATGAGTGCCAGGAGCCTCCCTGATGTTGACCGTGGCGTCATCTCTCTCGGGTGTCGCTGGCTCGTTGCTGACTGGTTTATCTGTGGGGGAGGGGTGTGTGTGTGGGACTGGGATGGATGTGCTTATTGCACAGGGTCGTGTCAAAAACCCCAAGTTTGTTGTCAGCGCCTAGTTATGCTGGCGCAGCCTTGGGATGAAGACGTGCCAAGTCTTTAATAAGCTAAGTGAAGGTACATTAAAATCAAGGCTGGGGGAAATTCCCCTGAGTTAAGGGAGTGTAATGGCCTACACAACATCTTAACTAGATTACTATTCAGCAAGGCCTTTATGGCCTGTCAGGAATGTACACATGTACCGACGACAACATTGTTTGTGTGCCTTTTTTCCCCCCCCGTCAAAGAAATGCATTATAACCAGTAATGGCTGTCCTATGGCTTTGCTCAGAAGAATGAATCACTGTGACTGTGACTACGTTCCTAAAGGGCCTTAATTAAGTGGCACCAGGGCAACTGAAGTCAACGAACCCCTGGTCATGTGTGGTTTCTTTCTTGCGCTCAACCTGCGCTTGCAGGTTCATAAAGAAACGTGCAAGAAGATTGAACAGATATGAAGACTTGGTGTTCGACGCGGTCTTTGGTGACCATGGACAACATTGCTATTAAGCATGGCATTGATGGACTGATTTTTTTTGATTTTGTCAAAACTTGTTTCTAAAAATATAAACAATCCTCAGTTGCAGCCATAGTCTTAACACGTACAGGCAAGTTCCTGTATGGCTGAACAATAAATGGCGATATCAAAATTGCCAATATGGCCAAGTACATTATCCAAATCGTAAAATGCGCAAATGTTAATTTCTAACACCATAATAGATGTAGCGCGGCAGAGATGCCCTTGCCTACAATCTTTCTCCAATTGTAAGCTGATCATTCCCACCTCCAGTTCATCATATCAATCCCAATGTTTGTCAAAATTGCAATATGATTTTAAAAACGGACGTGTGTGTGTGTGTGTGTTCGTTCTGTCCGCAGTGCTTCCTCCAGTGCTGGTGCCGCGCCACAGCGAGTTCAACCCTCAGCACAGCCTCCTGGTGCAGTTCCGCAACCTGACCCACAATGAGCCACACATGCCCCTGAACGCCACCTTCCCAGAGTCCTTCCCGCAGCCACACAGTGCGGGCAGCAGTGGTGGGGGCGGGGGCTCCTTCCCTGTCTCCCCCAACTCCCCCTACCCGCCTTCCCCGGCCAGCAGCGGGACCTACCCCAACTCCCCCGCCAGCTCGGGCCCTTCCAGTCCATTCCAACTCCCCGGTAAATTCACACGCTTTACTGCATCCTTTGGGTGAGCTGGCTAAGATGCAGGTGCCCCACCCTAATCTCCTGCATTATGCAGATTTGGTAGCTTGATGCGACCAAAACCTTTGCTTTAGTCATACATAATATACGTATACGTATTAGTTATACAAAAAAAACGGGGAGTCATGACTGGGGGTTCAATTAGCCTTGTTGTTCAGGAAGTCTTTGCTGTTGTACCGGCTCTTGACAGATTGCAGAGCAGTACTTGCAAACTGTCAGTCTGATTGATTGCTTTTACAAACCGTGAAATGCTTCAAGGCTTCAAGTTTTGATTATGAAATCTTTAACATTTGATGTTCCTGGTTAAGAACAACACCTGGAAGATTTCTAGCACTTTAAATAATGGCCATGGTTGACTCTACCGTGGCTCAAACCCTTACCCAGTCAATAAAATAGATACTTTTTTAAATGTATTTAATTTATATGTATTATTAATTTATTTACTACTGCTAGTTTTATGGTCTGACCAACAACAGTCAACGAAGAGGACTCTCTTATATGTCCTGTACTGACCCGCAGCAAATGTGTGTGTGGGCTCGCATGTGTGCGGGTGAGTGGGGTTACTGTTCTATTCTGCTGCAGGCCAGATCTGCTGATGCAGGCATCTACCGTCATCAGGCAGTCAGACAGAAGGAAGCTGTGCTTTAATGGCATCAGCTTACAGTTCCAGTGGGGCTTAATTTGCCACTGATGAACCTTCTGCTCCATTCAGAGCCATTAATTTCCCCAACCGATGATGATCTCCTGAGTGAGCTTTGAAAAATCTCTAGTTACACTTCTGCCGAGAACCGTTGCTTTAGCAAGCCAGTGTGTAAAATCTGACACCATATCCGGAGGACAGGTCATGTGCGTGCGTGCGTGCGTGCGTGCGTGTGTGCGTGCGTGTGTGAGCGAGCAATTGATTGAAGGCTACCACATGCCTGCAGCAACAACTGGTATCCTCTAAAGTGTGTGATGTGTGTGTTTCAGCTGACACCCCGCCCCCAGCGTACATGCCCCCTGATGAGCAGATGGGCCAAGACAGCCAGTCCATGGAGACTAGCAACAGCAGCGTGGTGCCTCAGAACATGCCCAGGGGAGGTGAGAGAGAGACCGCCGGCGGCCCAACCCCCCACACCACACCCTTATCATGCACACATCAATGCCATGGCTGACATCAGTCCTGCTGAGATAACAAAACATTGCATTTGAATGAATGTTGGCCATTAGCCAACGTCTGTTTAGTCTCTGAGGTGCAGATGTCGCGGGGGAACAATTGAAGGACTTTCATTCGGGAGGGATGCAACATTTAAAATAAATGTTAAAAAAATAACCGAGAACACCGGCTTCTCATGGCCAATAACCGACCTGTAGTTTGATCCCAACCGACATCACTCATCATTATAAACAAGTTGCAGTCAACACAGTGGGAAAGATATGTTAAAACCAGGGCTACAAACGTGCAAACGAATACACGGTCAAGAAAACCCTAAAGGATTACAAAAACATTGTCGTTGACAAATGTTTTGTCATGTTGTGTCATCTGTGGGGGAGGGGTGTGTAATGTTGTGTATTTGGTAATAGGTTTTGGTAAATGGCTTTGTTCGCCATTTAGTGGCTGGCCTGCATAGGCGGATTTAGCCTGCGTTCCGCACAAGTGTTGCTACGAGGAACACCGTAACACCAAAACAGTGACATTTATAGCAGCAAAGCGCTACTGTGGAGGTCTATTAAGTCCTGCACATCTCAATAGCAGTTTTTTTGTGAGAAAGATGTTGGAATGACAGCAATCTGACATGGTGAATCTGATCCCTCGCATGAGTCCCCGGTGTCTCGCAGTGTTTCCTTGCCTAGCCAGTGTAACTCATAATTGGCATAACTGTAACGCACATGGACTTTATAGAAATTAGGTTAAACTGAATTCTGTGTACATCTGTGCAAACTATTGCTCTAAACTGTTGATCAAAATAAAGAAACACCCACAAAAAGACTCATTGACATTTGAACAGTGTATTCCAGTCTCTCCACTTCATGGCTCTCACAGACACCTGGATCATCCCAGAAAACACGCCACTCCAGCCACCCTCTTCACTGTCTACTCTTTCTCCGACACCCCCGACCCTCTGGGCGAGGTGGGGGAACGGGACTCATCATCTCTCCAAAGTGGTCATACACTGTGGTCATACCCATTCCCTGGTCATTCCAGGGAACACCTGATCAGATCTACACTTGAACTGAGAAGTTGCAGTCACCTAAATTCAGAAACTCAAACAAACTCCCTCCACCAACAGAGCCGGGAACCAGCTCAACCATGTCTTCACAAGGTCCAGCGCCACTTTGAAACTTTGTTACCGCCCCTTCCTGTGTCTGACCATCATTTTGTCGCTTTCTCCCTCCCCCTAAAATCTCCCACTTGCCTCCTCACTACATCTCATATCGTCACCTCTTGCAGAAACCAGAAAACTCTCTCTCCACAACTGTCCTCTCCTCTCTACTACCCCCGAACGATTCTCCCTCCTGTCAGTAGAGGAAGGCTCCTCCACTCTGACATCCTCTCTCCTCCTTCTTGGACTTGCTCTGTCCACTCATCTCTAGACAAACACCATCCTCTCCTCCCCCTCCCTGGCTTTTCTGAAACTCTGCGGGCTTGTAGAGCAGAGCTGCGAGCAGCTGAGAGAAAATGGAGGAAATCAGATTTTACCTTCACTTCCTCTCAGATTTCACTTCTACTGTGTCAGCAGCCAAATCTGTCTTCTACATGGCAAAGATAAACTCCAACCCTAGAAAACGTTTCTCCATGTTCTCAACCCTCCCTCCCTCACAGCTGATGACCTTGTCACCTACTTTACAAAGAAGGTTGCGGATATCATCTCCTCTTTCACCCCTGCTGCTATCCTCCCTACCCCCACCCCTGTCAGCCTTACCTGCTTCACCCCTCTCTCCTCTGAAGAAGTGAACAGGCTTGTGACATCCAACCATGCCACCACCTGCGCTCTTGACCCAATCCCATCCTCCCTTCTCAAAGATATTTCTAGCAACGTCCTGCCTTTCCTCACTACCCTAATCAACACCTCCCACAATGCAGTCTTCAAGACTGCCAGACCCCACCCTTGATAGCACCGACATCCCGCTATGCAGACCGTTATCCCTCCTTTCATTCCTCTCCGATACCCTAGAACGTGTTGTCACTACCCAACTATCCTTCTATCTCTCTCAAAACAACCTGCTAGATCTTCATCAGTCAGGCTTCAAGGCTGCACACTTCAGAGACGGCTCTGCTCGCGGTTAATGAATCCCTCCGTGTCGCCTCTCATCTGCTCATCTGCATCCTTCTTAACTTGTCTGCCGAGTTCGCCACAGTGAACTACCAGATCCTCCTCTCCACTCTGGCAGAGCTTGGCATTACTGGATCTGCATTATCCTGGTTCACTTCCTACTGACTCTGACAGATCGCACTTATCAGTCCACATGGAATGGCTCCCTGTCCAGAGCCTGCATCCTTGACACCAGAGTCCCCCAAGGCTCAGAACTAGGACCCCTTCTCTTCTCCTTCACTAGATCTCTATGATCTATTATTGCATCCTGCGGCTTCTCTTATCACTGTTATGCAGATGACACCCAACTGTTCCTTTCCTTCCCCCCTCTGACACCCAAATTGCAACATGCATCTCTAAATGCCTGGCTGACATCAGCGAATGGACGACTGCCAATCGCCTGAAGCTTAAACAAGGCTGAGCTTCTCTTCATGCCGGGGAAAGACTGCCCTCAGTTAGACCTACTTGTCACCATTGAGGACATCGAAGACTCCCCTTCACCGACTGCAAGGAACCATGGTGTGGATGACCAGCTGTGCTACAATACCAACATCACATCCGAGGCCAAACCTCAGAGGTGCTCTCTACAACATCCGCAGGATCTGGACCTTCCTCACATGTAAAGCACCACGGATCTTGGTCCAAGCACTGCTGCAACGCTCTCCTGACTGGACTCTCTGCCTCTGCTATCAAATCCTTACAATGCATCCAGAAACGCAGCAGCGCGTCTGGTGTTCAAATCAAAATTCTCCCATGTAACCCCCCCACTTCTGCGAGCTCCACCGGCTCCTGGTATTTGTTGCATTAGTTTCAAGACACTGGTACGGGTCTACAAGGCGGTCAGAGGGCCCTACCTACCGCCAAACATTAGTCAGATCCCACACCCCAGCAACTTCAGCTAGAAGACTGGTACTAGGAACAGGCAAACATCGCTCTGCCAAGTCCCAACTCTTCTCTGTTCTGGCACACAAGTGGTGGAATGAGCTCCCTGTGAACTCCCACCTGTTCAGAGTTCACCTGGACTCTGCATAACATTAATTGCTGTCGTGTACTCTTTGTAAGTCGCTTTGGATAAAAGCGTCTGCCAAATGCCCTAAATGTAAATGTATTCCACATTTTTGTATTTCTTGCATCCGTAGTTACTTTTTATTCACTCCTCTTGGAACCCTAGCTGAATGTGTATTGCAAATGGCAATCGTGCTGTCATCTATTGCGACTATGAAAAACGGCTAAACCACCGATGACATGTTTTCTCTTCTTCTCCTGAATCTACGATGCCCACACATTGCGTGGCTCTTGCCATGCATCGCTTGTTAAGCTAATGGAGGCAATATTGTCTCTGAATTATTGCCTCTATTTATAGGCAAAAATGTAAATATCGGAATAATACGCAACACACATTTCCCAATATCTGACCTGATATTTATCATGCATTTCTAGCTTTTGCTTTACATGCAGGCATTTAAGGAGGGATGGTTCAAATATCCTACTTTTTCCACAGGCATGTAGATTTCCTGATTTTCAAAGCAGAAAGTGTGTGTGCGTGCGTGTGCGTGCATCTGGCGTGTTTAGCATTGTTACAAACATTCAAGTCCTCGCTCTGTATCATCGGCTGTGCACCGACGGGTTTAGTTTGAACTGAACTGTTCCCCTGTAGAGACTTGTAATCGGAGACACGTCGTCATTCCCGGCCGTGGCCGTCCTCCTCTGGTTCATGCTCTTGTGAGAGCCGCATAATCCGTCACGCCCTCCTGTGTGACTTGCATCTGCCGCATATGCCAACACGCGTGTTGGATCATTTCAAAAGGGGTCGCCATATCTTCCCCTCAACTCTAGTTTTCACAAGGGAAAGGGACTTGTAATAACCGCTTCACCATGCGTGTTTCAATTTGTCTGATTAACGTTTCACGAAGCTTAGATTTCTTTGCTTCTTTGTGTGAAAGACTTCTACAGTCTATCTTGGCATCACAAAAGCTGCCATGGTTTCTATAGGTATTTTTTCAGTTGGTTGACTATTACTACTACTACTCATTGAGGTACTGAGTGTTCTGACGGAGCCCAAAGGGTCAAATAAACTATGGAATGGGACACAGTCTTGGCCTGTGTGTGGGCGTATGGCGCCGTGATGGGTAAATGTCTTGCGTGGTCCAACTTGGGGAATTTAGCCAAAATACTTTGTGGGATACTCCTCCTAGCACCTACCTGAGACTTATTCCCATGGTAACAGCCTCACTGAGCACAGTGAAACATTCCCAATTGGCTGGCTTTTTTTTTTTCTTTCTCCTAGTTTTCTCTAAATGTGTCTTTTTGGGACAAGATGGCCTAGATTACTAGGTTGTGATTATATATCATATGCATCACCATGTTTGTTTTATTTCCTGCTCCCGTCACCATGATTCCAGACGTGCAGCCGGTGGAGTATGAGGAGCCGAGCCACTGGTGCTCCATCGTCTACTACGAGCTCAACAACCGCGTGGGTGAGGCCTACCATGCCTCCTCCACCAGCGTGCTGGTGGACGGCTTCACCGACCCCTCCAACAATAAGAACCGCTTCTGCCTTGGCCTGCTGTCCAACGTCAACCGCAACTCCACCATCGAGAACACTCGCCGGCACATTGGCAAAGGTTAGCGCACAGCTGGGCATAGAACCCCGTAGAATGAGTATCGTCTTTGTGAGGCTGGGCAATGTATCAATGTTGTATCGGTATCCAGATTTTAGACTTGATGTCTTCTTAGATATTGGATATCCAAATATGGTGATATGGCGTGTGTCCTGTCCTGCTCTTAAAGTAGGTTATAGCTGTTCTAATATTTGCCTTTACCCACTTCATTATGTCCACATTACTGATCATTATTTAGTGAAATGTAATTGTGCATACAGCAGTATACAAAAATAGGCTTTACCACGTGGGTATTTTATATACTTATTTATATATTGAATTACCAGAAAATGTAACGTAATTATCGTGATATTAAGTGACGTACGTTTGGCCATATTGCCGAGCCCTATCACTTTGTTGATGTTGTATCCCCATGGTCCGGCTCCAGGCGTGCACCTGTACTACGTGGGCGGGGAGGTGTACGCCGAGTGCCTGAGCGACACCAGCATCTTCGTGCAGAGCCGCAACTGCAACTACCACCACGGCTTCCACACCACCACCGTGTGCAAGATACCCAGCGGCTGCAGCCTGAAGATCTTCAACAACCAGGAGTTCGCCCAGCTGTTGGCCCAGTCGGTCAACCACGGCTTTGAGGCGGTGTACGAGCTGACCAAGATGTGCACCATCAGGATGAGCTTTGTCAAGGTGTGCTTGGAGTACTGTATGCTATCTGGGGAGTGGGTGATGGGGATGAACACACTCTGCATGTGTGGAAGTACCAGGTTGTATGTCAAATAATCACTCCGGTGTGGGTGGGTGGCTGGCTGGTGATGATGATTTAGGGGATTGTGTGTTTTGTACCATAGACTGTGTTATGGTTGTGTATGAATTTCACTAGCTGGTTAATTGGATGATATTTCTGACTGGTTTCACCACAGGGCTGGGGAGCAGAATACCACCGTCAAGATGTCACTAGCACCCCCTGCTGGATTGAGGTGCACCTGCACGGGCCCCTGCAGTGGCTAGACAAGGTGCTGACACAGATGGGCTCACCTCTTAACCCCATCTCCTCCGTGTCCTAATGATAGTCGCTTGGGGGCAGGGGGTTCCATTTCACTTTTTTTTTTAACAGTTATTTTAAGTGTTTTTGCTGATCTATAATTTAAGGCATCTTAAAGGACACGATTGGTGACATTTGACCCATCGCCATCACCAGATGAGATTTTCTGTGACTTTAAAAGTTTGTAAGAAGGAGTGTACATTATGCTTGGCTCCGCCGACCCAGTACATAGTAAAAAAAATGGTGGATGGTTAAAAACCTGGACAAAATTGACACTAAACACACTACCAAATCGATTCCCATTCTGTCTATTCTGCTTTTGTGTTTTTATTCATTGCAATGAATAACGTGGCAGATCAAAATACTTCTCTACATATGAAGATGACTAAAAAGTGGTTGTAAAGATTTTCAAGCATGTGCTGTGTACACTGATGAGACACAGCCATTGTTTCAACATGGCGGAGCTTGGCAATGAGTCAAAATGTTACCGGTAGGGTCTTTTTTTTTTTTTAAACAGCTGAACTGTTTACACTTGTGGGAGGGAATCTTTTTAACTCTGGGCTAGAAAAGCGGCAACAGCCAGGATTCAGCTGTTTTGATAAATCGAGTAACACTGCAGGGGAGCGAGCCAGCGAGAGAGGAGCCACTTCCTTGCAGACAAAGGACTGGCCCAGGTAGCAGCAATGACATGGACACGCTACTGCTCGAAGAAACTACCCACCATCAGTTGACTGTGGCCCAGCCAACAAGCCTCTGTCTGACCCACGGTTCAGTTTTTAGTGTTGTTTTTTTGTTTTCTCTCCCACAAATGATTTATCTATGTATGTGTAGTTTTTAAAAAGACAGATTATTTTTCCTCCCCTATTTTGTATCACTACTCTTAAACCAATAAGACAACGATGGAGTTTTGCAGCACACTTTTATTTTCCATATATTGTCTAAAAGTCTGTTAATGGACGTGATTTATAGAAATAATTGTTTACTACTAGGATACTACTCAGATTTCACAAATGTTTCCTTTTTTATAGTCTCAACTGCTCGAAACGAACAGTTGGCTGCCTTTTCAATAAAGTATGTTGCAACCTGGCAGTCTTGATGTGGGAGATCCATGGCTGAGCGTGTGTAAACATGCCGCTAATAAACTGATGAACATTCATCTATTGCAATAGAAATAGTCTTTTGTGATATCATGGAAATGATTTGCCAATTATTTGTACTATCATTTTCAAGTAAATGAGTGACTGTGCTTTCATACTCACTGTATTAACAAGATTGTGCATTTGTGGACTTTTATTTAATTTCTCTTGTGAAGGCATACAAAATGTAGGTGTGGGTACAAAGGCATAATCAATTTCATTAGCACAATAAAATAAACAGGTTATTTGTTATCAATGACTATTTGTTTCTGAAATTATTTTTGTACATTTTGTAGATTTGGGGTGTTTTACCTTTTTTTTCTGAACAACGTGATTATCATTGGCTGAAAATCTCAAAAGAATATTTATCAAAAATGTTGGGGACCTAGCAGGCTCATATGTCGTAACCATGTCAGATAGGTAAGACGGGGCAAAGCCATTCAGTGATTTAAAAACCAATAAAATAATTTTGAAATTAATTCTGTGAGAGACGGGTAACCGATGTAAGGATTTTTGGATTGGAGTAATGTGGGTTCTCTGTCTGGTTTTGGTTAGAACACTTCTGTACGCTGCATTCTGTACAAGCTAAAAGACGGGGGTTGTCCGTCCGTAAATTTAAAAAAAGAGTAACCAGAATCTATAGTGCATATAAGAATGATTACATTTACATTTCCGAAGATGCTTCACCTTCATTCACCTTTGGTGAATGTAGCCTTGGCCAGGAGGAGTTGATGTCATCAGGCGGTAACCATCGATCACTGGGTGTTTCGACCCAACCGCAACACCCTCCCGATGGTGGGTCGGCAGTGGTGGCCAAATCACTGCCCATCTCCTCCTCCTGGCTTCCAGCTTGGCTCCTATCTCCTGCTCCATAACCAACAAGAGGCTCTTTCTGCTGCCTCCCCCATCCTGTGAGCTGCTGTCTTTCTCTCCTTCCCTGTCATCCCAATGGCTGTGAGCATTCTCCACACTGACTGGGCAGGGAATCCTCTACAGGCGACCTCGACTGGGAACAGCCATGCCTGCCATCCTTTCCCCCTGCAGTCATTCTGGAGGTCCTGGTATTTCAAAGGCTTGTTCGCACCCCTCCTCCCATGGGACTGTAAGCTCTATGAGGATTTATATATATGCATAGAAAATACACACAGAAATATATTGAAGCACAATATACATAATGACAAAAAATATGAAATGTAATGTTGAATCCAGCAGTATTGAATATTGAGTATTGAGCAGAGAATCAGAAGCACATGTATCCATAGTATTTAAATATAGCACAGGGAATATGACATCTGTATCCAGTAGTTGATCAATATAATCAATGAGATTGGTGTTGCTGGTTGAGAAGCCTGATGTCCTGGGTAAAAAAACAGTTTTTGAGTCTGGTAATCTGTGTCTGGTTGCTCCGGTAACGTCTACCAGCAGCCCATGGCCTGGCTGTAGTCCTCAATGATTTTCCGTGCTTTCTTCAGGCATCATGTGGCGATGATTTACACGGCTGGCAGATGTAGGGATGTTTGTAATGACATGCAATAACGTTTACTGTTTACATAGTTGCATTTACAAATTCATTAAAACTGAATTTGTAAATGCAACTATGTAAATAGTAAAAGTTATTAATTCTATTAATTCTATTAATCTATTAATTCTATTTTCTTTGTAGTGGTCGTCATCCCTGTATTTGAGGGTAAACACAGAAGCACAAAGGACGACGAATAGCAATGACACAAGTTTTTTAATTTCTTTATTTGTATATATGCTGTATGTGTGTGTGTAATTAATTCTAGTGACTGTGTGTGAATGTGTGTGTGTTTACATCATTCACAACCTGAGAAATCTGTTGATCACGGCATACGTTGTTTCCCGACTCAATATATAAAAATGTGTGTGCGTGGGTGGGTGATTTGCGGAGGTTGGCCACATGCCCTTAATCAGTTGCTATGGTTTTCTCGATCCAGTCGAGGAACTTGGAGACACGGGCGTACACGCCGGGCTTCATAGCTTCGGCACAGCCCAGTCCCCAGGAGGTTACGCCCTGCACCACAAACTTGCTCTGAGCGTAGCACACCAAAGGACCCCCGCTGTCTCCCTGCGAGGCGCACACACGCAAACACACAATCATAATAATATAATAGTAAGTTAGTATATTTGGCAACGTTTTCCATCATTGTTTGTATTGTATCATTGTGATATAACTACCAGCATATCTGTATGTACCTGGCAGCTGTCTGTTCCTCCCTCGATGTTCCCTGCACACATCTCGTGCGGCTTCACGCGGCCGTTCAAGTAGGACGGCCGGTTGCACACCTTGTTCTCGATCACCGGGAATCCCGTCTCCTTTAGAATGCCGTCTCCACCCGTACCTACAGTCACAGGCCCCGCCGTTACTGTGCATGCACGAACATACTCACGTGCACATCCAACCACAAGTATACCCCTTCAATCACTATCGTCGTCATCACCGTCGCCCTTATCGTGAAATAAATGTTCTTGCACACACAGCAACATTACTGTGTGTGCACACGTACCTTCGGTTTCTCCCCAGCCAGTAACGTAGCATTCAGTTCTGCTGGGAACCACATAGTCCCTTTCTGGCAGACAGGCTGGCAGAACTTTGTCATTGATTTTTGCAGGGCTGAGAACACGCACACACACACATGCACAGTGTATATATATAGTCATACAATGCATTACCCTTGATCATGTTATCTGTTACTCAATTACTCAATTATTAACAAAGCCTCACATCTCTGTGTGATTGAATTTGATGACTGACTCCATAAAGAAAGAAAACACAAATACATTTATAACATGTCAAATATGTTCAACATATTCAGTATAGGATGTTTGAACTGGTGCCTCCGGTGTAGACAGCACTGTGTACATTTGTGAGCTGTGCTGGTCTTAACTTAAATAAATAATGTGCCATGTGAGCTTTGTCACAATGCAAAATGTAGATTACACTGTTTGATGTTTAATCCTACTAAAATATCAAACTCAAGGACTCCTCGAGGACTTTTCACACCCAATTCCCTCAAATTGAAGGCCCCAACACGGCATCGTTTGAGACATGGATCAAGGTTCATTCCTGTTACCATACTGACAATTTATATAATAAGAACTAGCAGGCATTACTGAAGTTCACAGAAACTATTAAACAGAGAAAGGGGCTTGTAGCATTGCAGCCCATTTTCTAACATTAAGTAAAAAGTAAGTAAGAACTGAAATAAGAACTTTAATTTTGATTCTTGCAGAAAATATATAAATTCAAACACTTTCAATGATTGATTCGTCTGGTTCCCCGGTCAGTCCTCATCGGATCATTGTTTTCTGTCATGTCCTCTGTTATGTGTGAGTTTTAGTTGGATGGGTGTCTCATCACTTACCTGTTACCTGTGTTAGTTACGTTAAACGCAACATTTTTGGGAGTTTGATGATCACCTGCCTGGCTGTTGTGCTGTATTGAGGTCACCTCACCACACCTTAGCACCCCTCTGCAGAGCCTAACCCTAACGTCAGACGCTGCTCTCCTGTCATGGGCCCTCACCTCTGCAGCTTGAGCAGCGCCATGTCGGCGCCGCCGGGCTCCTGAACCAGCTTGACCACTCTTTTCTCCTGCTTGGACAGCTCGGTCGCCGCCTCTGTGTGAATGCCCAGGACCACTTTGTAGTATGATGCCAATTTGGAACTGCGTGCATACACACACACACACACACACACACACACACACGCGCGCATACACACAATGCGCAAACAGCAATTAACATTCTATCATAGAATTTTTAGTCGCAGATATATTCTAATCGAACTAGTTCTCATGTGTCATTTCTCCTGCACAAAGAGTTGTTTTTCTTCCACATGTCATGATCATCGTATGAGGATGCTCTAAGTACACAAACGATATGAAAAAGAAGAGAGCAACTTGGCGTGAACTGGGCATGAATGTGAAAGAGGCGCTCGGCAGAGAGACCTTTCCAGACAATGTTTGGCAGTCAGCACCCACTGAGGGTGGATCAGAGTTCCTCCGCAGAAATGGATTCCGAATCTGGGGGGGGGGGCAGACAATATAACCACTTTAAAAAAAAAATGCAATACAGTACAACTATTTTAGTCAATGATGTATTTGTCTAACACATGCGCACACACGCGCGCGCGCGCACACACACACACACACACAGAGCTGGTGCTTCGGGTGTACAGCTCACCGGGTCCTGAGGCTGATCTGCCAGGGCCAGGAGTGAGGCTTGGCGGTGCAGCCCCCCACGATGCGACCGAAGCAGCGCTTGGGTTTGTAGGTGGGTGTGCCACAACTCACCGCTGCGGCAGAGACACAGCATTGGACAGAAGAGCAGGAACAGGAGAGTGGTTTAACAATCAATGAACCATGCTTAAAGGGAGAGAGAGAGAGAGAGAGAGCTGAAAAGAGTGGAAGAGGGTTAGATGATGAGAAATGGGGTGTGATTGACGGGCTTGATGGATGGATTGCCTTGATTGGTCAGAAATAAGCCAGGAGTGGCCTAACATCGAAAGCGTCCTCAGAGGTGTGCATTTGGTGACGAATGTGAGTGGATGAGAGTCTGATCCCATAGTGTCAGGGACAGCCTGCCCTCTAGCTCTGGGACGACTCCGAGAATGGCAGAGAGTGAGTCGTACAGACGGAAGCTGTAGCCAACACTACACTATAGGGAGACACACACACACCACAATCTGAGATCTGGCAGTAGTCCCACTTCTTGTCGATGTCAGTGGTGTAGCACCAGGGGCCGTTGACGTCGTTGTCGGGGTTACGGCAGCTCTGGGCAGGGCAGAGGAGATCCACAGGAGAGTGACCGTCCTGGGACATGACTTCAAGAACACCTCTACAACGTACACTCAGGTCATTTGGAATGTAAGATATGCTGGGTTATACAATGTATTTTGCATTGGGTTTTCTGGGGGGGAAGGGGGTTTACGTTTTTCTATGTTCCGATAAAACAGGGCTGTGTTCACGCATGCAACAAACAATCAGGTATATATTGATGGATTTAACTTTCATCAATTTCTTATGACAAATGGCTTGTGTGTGTGTGTGCACACACGCACGCACTCACACACACACACACACGTGGTGGTCCTTACGTTGCCGTCCAGGTCCTTGTCCGGGTTGTTCTCGGGGGTGAAGTGGATGTGTTTGTGGGGGCTCTGGGAGGCCCAGGCCTGGCAGGTGACCCCCGCGCTGGTGATGGAGGTGGAGCCGCGGTATGTGGCACCATTCCCCACCTTACAATCTGAGCCAACGAGCATAGAGGTGGATGCTTAGAGAGGTCCCATGTTACATCTACAAGCCCTATAGTGCCCACAAAAGGGAAAAATAAACACAAACCTAATGGTACAAAAGTGCTACAACAATCTGGAGAAGAATAAAACTGATAAAACCCAAAATGGATGTAGCGACCATTCTCTGGAATTGCGTCGGTGGTGGCAGTGCTGACGGTGGTGACGGGGGTCTCCAATGTGGTTGGGTGGATGTCGAGGGGCAGCTGGCACTTCTCCAAGTCGCAGTACTCCCAGCGGACAGAGGGGTTGGTCGTGTAACACCAGGGAGCGCGGTCGCCGTCTGGGTTCCTGCAGTAGTTCCTCTTCAGATCCCTGGTCAGGAAGTCAAGGACATGGGTCATTGAGAAGGCAGCGGCAGTAGCAGTGTGCAGAGGCTGATCCACCAGCTCTACGAGGGGTTCTTATCATGGTGAACGGTAAATGGATTGCATTTATACACCGATTTTTATCCAAAACGCTTCACATTGCCTCACATTCAGCCATTGCTGACAGCATTGTCAACCGCGCAAGGCAACAGCCAGCTGGTCTGGAGCAGTTGGGGTTATAGGTGTCTTGCTCAGGGACACCTTGACACACTTAGCTAGGGGGAGCTAGGGATCAAACCAGACACCTTCCAGTTGCCAGACAACCGCTCTACCTTCTGCGCTACTGGAGCCTATCATTCCACATTGTGCATTCCACTGATTTTTTTCTCATAATTGGACAGTGACAACAGGCCACTGCCCCTTTGCCCTCATTGACTCAAACAATAATAAGCTTTCACCGTCATAATAGTTTTACTGTTTAAGGTTTTTACTGAGACATATCAGATCTGAACAAAATTACTGTTATCATCAATGTCTATATATATATATATATATATATTTGCCACTCACGCTGTGGGGAAGATCGCTGGTGTCTTTGCATGAGAGTGGGGCGTCATAGAGGCCCACGCCTGGCATTTCTTCCCGGTGATGGTCTCAGATGTCACGCCACGGTAGCTGCTTCCATTCCCCTCATAACAGTTCTCCTCCTCCGGCGGGATAACTGGCTCGCCTGTGTGTATGTGTGTGTGTGTGTGTATATGGGGTGGGGGCGGGGGGCGTGTAATCATCACCCATCATGATTATCAATATTATCATCACCACCACCATTATCCTCCTCCTCATCACCATCCTCATCATCACCACCATCACCACCAGCATTGTGGTTGCCATGGTACCTGCTGCTGTACTGCCCGCACAGCTGGAGACATTACAGTAGTCCCAGCGTTTGTCTGGATCCGTGGTGTAGCACCAGGGCATCCTCTCGTTGTCAGGGTTACGGCAGTAGTTGCTCTCCAGGCCTCTGAAATGCCACAGGAAGATATGCAGAAAGAAGGTCACTTTGTTTGTTGTGTTGCTGTCGCAGGAAACAACGTTAGTGTGTAGCACGATTGACTTCATGTATCTCTATTTTACGCCTAGATCTGAGTTGAGGAAATGTAGCCGATGTGTTCTAGAAGAAAACAAAGGCAGAGGAAGCGGGGTTTTAGTATAGATGGAAACATAAGAAAGGGTCTACTGAATTGCCATGTCCAACATGACTAGCAGTAAATGGCACTCAGTAAGAAAAGACAGCGAATCGTCAAGGTGATCTGTACGTTAGTTCTTTGAATGCATGTGAGACAAGAGAGTGAACCTCTTTTTTTTGTCTCCTCCGTGGCCGCCTTACCCACAGGGGTAGTTCTCGGGGCTTCGGTTGTGGTTGTGGGGCGACTGAGACGCCCAGCGTTGGCAGACCTTTCCAGAAACCGTGGTGGCGATGGTTCCCCGGTAGGCCTTGCCCTCACCTGTAGTGCAGGTCAGCTCCGGGACCAGGGTGGGCTGCGGCGATGCTGCAGATGCCCACATGTTGATTTAAGTTAGGATCAGAACAACCACTGGAGGTGGGCGGCGCTGACGTCCAACAGAACTCCCATCCTCCCTCTCAGCGTAGATTCTGCACTTTCAATGTGTGATCATCTCCTCAATTCTCGTATTGAATTCAAAATAAAAGTCACTATGATGAGGACATTTAAAAAGGATCCACTTTCTGTAAATACAAACAATATATCAATATTCAATAAATGGGATTTACGTCAACACTAAATATTGCAAATAGTGCCATAGTCCCATTCCATCTGAAATTAAACTTTAAAAAAAACAAACGACACAATTATTAAAGTCTTGTTGAAGTGACTTGTGAATTCAGATCCAGGTCATTGAGGAGCAGGACAGTGTCATCGCGGTTAGGGGCAGGGTTTGACTCCCAGGGCAAATGTACTGGATGCGATCCCCAGTGTCTTCATCCTGCTGTGTTTGCATCTGTCCATCTGTCTAACTAACTGTGTGCGTGGACTCACTGCAGTGGGGTATGGAGCAGTAGTCCCAGCGTTTGGAAAGGCTGGTTGTGAGGCACCAGGGTCTGGGCTCCCCGTCCGGATTCCTGCAGTAGTTCACTTCCAGATGTTTCTCAGTGAGACTGGGGGGTTGTGGAGACAGCCAGAGACACAGAGGGATATACTTTGAGTCTTTTATATCTCAATGTGTACTGCATGTGATATTCTATGTTCTCTGTACTTTTAGATATTAAAATGCTTCTGATCTGCCTTACGTGGATGGGTTGTAGCCGTGGGCATGGGGCTTCTGGGAGGCCCAGTGCTGGCAGGTGTAGTTGTTGACGGTGGTGGAAATCTTGCCCCTGTAGTCCTCCCCGCTGCAGTAGATGCACTCCTCTGGGTGGATGGGGGGATACTGTTTATACTTGTTATCGGTCTGTGTAGCTATCTATGTATCTATGATTCACATTCAAATGTGCTGTCATTGTTGCTCAACTCAAGGTCATGAAAAGAGTACAGAATAAATAACTACGTGACAAAATACACTGTGCTACGGCAATCAAAATAGAAACATGGCATCTGTAGAAAAAAAGTAGGAAAGAATTAATAAGCAAGTAAATAAGCAGCCTAGATGTATGCTCTTGTTGGCTTGGATACTTGTTTTCTTGTCTCCATGACTCTCTCTCACCACTGCAGTCGGGCACACCACAGGTCTCCCATCGCTTGTTGCTGTCGGTGGTGTAGCACCAGGGCCCGCTGGCATCGTTGTCTGGGTTCCTGCAGTAGTTGGACTCCAGGTCGGCGGAGCCGTGGGTCTCAGGAGTGATACTGGCAACAATCAGATGACGAGGGGGAATTTAGATCCCCAAATGTATGCGTGGTCATGACATTGCTCATAACAGCAGCAGACAATGGAACAAAATATATAAATTAAATCACAGAAATGTCAATTAACCATTTAAGATGCAATATCAGTAAAACTAGTTCCAGGAAACACCCAACAAAACAACAAACATTTGACTGGACCTGGCAACTACCATAGCAAACTGTATTGTATTGAATCAAATGCAAAGCCATTGCTGAGGGTTTACTAACTTAGGCCTGTGTGGCAATTTGGATGCCCATTTCTGACAAGTCCGACCCGTCTTCGTTCTGGCCTTCGTTCCTCTGTATTCAGTTCCAATTCCGTACACACACTCCAGCAAGGATGCTG
>OMOU01053680.1:0-14156 GCA_900312585.1 Malacocephalus occidentalis | reverse complement strand
GTTTGTTATGGCCAGTCCATGGCTAGCACAGAAGTCCAACAACAAAGCACCACTCTGGTTCAGATTGGGCAGGCCGTTCCTCCCAATCACCCCCCTCCAGGTTTCTCCATCGTTGCCCACGTGCGCGTTGAAGTCCCCCAGTAGAACTATGGAGTCCCCAGATGGCACCCTTTCCAGGATGCTCTCCAAGGACTCCAAGAAGGCCGGATACTCTGAACTGTTGTTTGGTGCATACGCACACACAGCAGTCAGAGCCTTCCCCCCAGCGACTAGCAATCGCATGGAGGCGACCCTCTCGTTCACCGGGGAAAACTCCAACACAGCGGCGCTCAGCCGGGGACTTGTGAGTATCCCCACACCCGCCTGGCGCCTCACACCCTGGGCAACTCCGGAAAAGTAGAGAGTCCAGCCCCTCTCCAGGAGTTTGGTTCCAGAACCGGCACTGTGTGTGGAGGTAAGCCCAACCATATCTAGTTGGTACCGCTCCACCTCCCGCACCAGCTCCGGCTCCTTTCCTGCCAGCGAGGTGACGTTCCACGTCCCTAGAACCAGTCGGCGATGCCGGGTTCCGCGCGCCCAGGACCCCGCCTTTGCTTACCGCCCGGTTTACATTGCACCCGACCCCAATGACTCTCCCCGCAGGTGGTAGGCCCACAGGGAAACAAAGTCACATGCATAAAAAGCACGTACACTCAGTAATTGTTTCCTAGTAATCTTCCCGAGTGATGGTCAGCATCATCCAGAATCCATATAAACGCAGTTACATTCCTAACTCAAGTTCTATTTGATTCTTTCTGTCAGCCAGAGGCAACCTATATATGCTCCTGGATAATTTAATCGACAAGGTCACAAGAAACTATCATGTATCTGCTGTGTAGCAAACGATGCATCAGACTGCAGACACACAGTAGTGCCCTCAACCTAGCACCTCGGTGCTCCAACAGGACACAACCAGTCTGGGGCTCTCTCCTTCTTGTGCTCTTGTGAAGGAGGTTCAAATGCTGCCAAGCCAAAAGGCTGGTTCACACAACCTGGAGACAGCATCTTCAGTGTGCCCTCAGGCTGAAAGACCAGACTCAAGCCTTGACTGTAACCAACTGATGTTCGGGTGACAAAACACACACACTCACCCAGGTCGGTCACGCTCTATCAAAGGCTATCAGTTTGCTCTGAGCATCCTGTGTGAAGTGTGGACAGGCTTACAGCAATGTAATATTGTCATCCATTTTTAATAGGATCGCTATCGTAATAAAAGAAAGATAAGTGAAAAGACTGGTGAATTTAAATGAAATCATTAATAATCATTAAATAAGACGATCAAACAAGTGGGCTGGTATGCATACAAATGTAAAGATGTGCTGCCTGCTGTAGACATTTTTTCTCGCCGTACGCTTGTATGCTTGTAGTCCTTCAGGTTTGATAATGCTATGATTATTGTTGCCTATGTTGCCATGAGATGTGCATGAATCCTGTGGTTATGTAAAAAATCACATTATATATGTATTCATTGCTCTTCTTCCTGCTCTTTTTTCTTGTCAGTATTTTTTCAATACACTTAATTGCACCCAACGTTTCAGAGCGTATATATTGTTTTGTACTACTGTCTGCATTCTAAATGATGAAAGATATGTCTTGCAACTTGTCTGTCAAAAGCCTTTATCTTCTAGTGATGTGTGTATTATTATCTGGTGAGGGTGGCATTACAAGTTGGGCCTACATTGTATTTACACCACTAAATATCAAGAGGAACGGCTATGCAATTGCATCTGCAATTAATCATAGATAATATGAGTTTTCCTTAGCACTGCCCCCACCCACCCCAAGAACCATTCGTCTAGTTTTGTCCGTTTGTGCGCACGGTGGCAGTGACGTGGCTCCGAGAGCAATACTCCACGTCACAAGGAAGTACCCGAGCGCTCCGCAGTCAGGTCCCATAGCTCCCGTAGAGTTTTCACAGATGTAGGTGAAATACTAAAACACAACCAGTAGTATTTGCGGAGATACGAAACCAACACAGGTAAATCCTTTTGTTTCTAAGTGTTCTTTTTGATCGTCATCTTCATGGACAACACGGTTCTGCATTGCATTATTAAGGCCCGTCAAGGTGTAAGCTAACAGTCTGCTGCTAACGAGCGGAGCGTCGTCTAAACACTGTTCCTCAGCTTGCGACGTGTCGCCATCCGAGCACTACTCATTTTACATGATTGTGATGGCACTTTTGTGTGTGTAGATTTTGTGAATCCGGTAATTAACTCTACATATGTATCTTTGTTTGTATGTATGAGGTTGTAGTACTAATGCTTTGAAAGTTGTGGCGAAGTGGGTGCCCAGCTGTGTGCTGGGTCGTATTCTGACACAACGCTGGACGTGTCTGGGTCTCTTATGTACCCACCTCCCGTGTCTACATGGACATGGCTTATGTCCGGATAGTTTTCAAAAAGCAGATTCTCTTTCGGTATGATGGGGCATATGTGCTTACTGGTTATACACCGGCATTCAGTTGGTTTAAACATTCATTTGACTTTCGAAATGCAAGCTCTCTTCAACCATTTCAATGGATGACGTCAAACCAACGGTGCAACATAGAGACCTATATCTCTCGTGTGCCAAGAGGCTCGTTTTTTAAATATTTTTTAAGTATTAAACCAACTCAATGCCGGTTGTGGCAATATGGCCAATTAATACATTTAAATTGCAACCCCCTCAACATATCTGACGTGGGCACATGTCTTATCCGATCCTCCAGCTCATCGATTGTATGATATGTCTCTTTTACAGATTTTAATAAGGTGACATCCAGAGTGACGCAACCCTACCGGCGACATGACGGCTGCAGAGAACGTCTGTTATACTCTAATTAACGTTCCCAATGACTCTGAGCCCCCATCTGAAATCAGCCTCAAAGCTGATCTAGGTAACTATGCTCATAAGCGTTGACTCCCTGTGCAAAGAAACACAACAATTAGAATGCATGTATGTAGCATGTATGTATGTATGTCACATGCATACGTGCTAATGATAATATGGTTGCCGTCCACAGAGAAGGGGGAAATCAAGTCTAAGACGGAAGCACTTAAAAAGGTGATCATCATGATCCTGAACGGCGAGAAGTTGCCAGGCCTGCTCATGACCATCATCCGCTTCGTCCTGCCACTGCAAGATCACACCATCAAGAAGCTCCTGCTGGTGTTTTGGGAAATCGTTCCCAAGACGACGCTGGATGGGAAGCTGCTGCAGGAAATGATCCTGGTCTGTGACGCCTACAGAAAGGTAGGTCGGCTGATGGGATTAGCGTATTTGCACTACTGAATGCAATGTGTCTGAATTAGGGCTGGGCTGAACATATGATATTGAAACTTGATATCACCTTGGGTTTTGTATACTGTGTATATTGTGATGTGAGTCTCATAGATGGCATTAGTAGTATAAGTGATGTCCTTTCCTGGTTTGGTGCAACCATGCCTGGTGGCAAACCTGTCGACCCGTCATTAAGCGTCACCCTCCTCCTAATGGCTGCCGCAGGACCTGCAGCATCCCAACGAGTTCATCCGTGGCTCCACCCTGCGTTTCCTCTGCAAGCTGAAGGAGTCCGAGCTGCTGGAGCCGCTAATGCCGGCCATCCGCGCCTGCCTGGAGCACCGGCACAGCTACGTGCGACGCAACGCAGTGCTGGCCATCTACACCATCTACAGGTGCCACACGTCGCCTCGGCCGCTGTTTGATTGTTCCAGGGTTCCTTGTTAAAGTCGCTCTATTTGATTGGTTGTTATTTATTTTGTTGTTTTTGGTAGCCTTCTATGTAAGTGTATTCATGGTATCAACTGTATTACATGTACAGTATATATTATGTGTGTTATATATATTCATGCCGCTAGAGTCTGTTTTGGGTTGGGTTTATATTCTGAACACCTTTAAAAAATGGGTGCATTATAATAACAATAATATAATTGACATGGTTGTGCTTTCTTTTTTTTTTCTCATCAGGAACTTTGAAAATCTCATACCAGATGCCCCCGAGTTGATCCATGATTTCCTTGTCAACGAGAAAGATGCCAGCTGTAAAAGAAACGCTTTCATGATGCTTATTCATGCCGACCAGGTCTGTATTCACGCGCACCTCTTCCCCTGGTTGTTCCTATAAAGACATGCTAGTTGGCTCTTGCTAATGTTGGTTACCGGCCGTCGTTGGCGCTGCAGGACAGAGCTCTGGATTACCTCAGCACCTGCATCGACCAAGTCCATACCTTCGGGGATATTCTGCAGCTGGTCATTGTGGAGCTGATTTATAAAGTGAGTCCCTCCCCTTTATGCTAATGTCGAGAGGCCACGAGACAAGGGCCGTGTTGGGGTGACGCCGCCATGTGGCTTTCTTTCCATTTCCGCCAGGTGTGCCACGCCAACCCCTCGGAGCGCGCCCGCTTCATCCGTTGCATCTACAACCTGCTGCAGTCCTCCAGTCCGGCCGTCAAGTATGAGGCCGCCGGCACGCTGGTCACCCTGTCTAGCGCCCCCACCGCCATTAAGGTACACCGGCGCGTGGAATGCAGTGGAAGTGGGTGCGTTGTAAGCCGGCGTGTGTTGACTCTCGCTTCTCTGCTGCCAGGCTGCCGCCCAGTGCTACATTGACCTGATCATCAAGGAGAGCGACAACAACGTGAAACTGATTGTGCTCGATCGCCTCATTGAGCTGAAGGAGCATCCCACTCACGAGCGCGTGCTCCAGGTGAATGGGAGCTGCGATTGGCTGCTTGTTTTACTGTCACTTATTCGATGATTTAGACGATTTATTACAAATGGCTGCCCTATAGTGGTAAATACTAATACATTGTTGGAGCTAATACATTAGAGGAGCAAGGAGTATGCAATAATTTAATTGGGTCTGGCACACAAAGGGTCAAAATACATGTTGGATGCATTCATGGCCATTGATTTGTGATTAAGCTAAATGCTGTGCAGCTATGTCAAATACTGAGTACTTTACTCCACAGGACCTAGTGATGGACATCCTGCGTGTCCTCACCACCCCAGACCTGGAGGTGAGGAAGAAGACCTTACAGCTCGCCTTGGACCTGGTCTCTTCTCGCAACGTTGAAGAGGTGAGTGGAGTTAGCTTAGACCATGTTGAAGAGGTGAGTGGAGTTAGCTTAGACCATGTTGAAGAGGTGAGTGGAGTTAGCTTAGACCATGTTGAAGAGGTGAGTAGAGTTAGCTTAGACCATGTTGAAGAGGTGAGTGGAGTTAGCTTAGACCATGTTGAAGAGGTGAGTGGAGTTAGCTTAGACCATGTTGAAGAGGTGAGTGGAGTTAGCTTAGACCATGTTGAAGAGGTGAGTGGAGTTAGCTTAGACCATGTTGAAGAGGTGAGTGGAGTTAGCTTACACCACGTTGAAGAGATTCCACTTCTTCGTCAGCACAAAGACGCGTCGTGTCTTTAGTTTACACTGGTTGCACCCGCGAACGCTTCCATGCATTTCTGTTCCAGCGTAAACACACGAATGAATAAAGACGATGTACCTTTGTTTTGTTTTTCAGTTGGTGATAGTCTTGAAGAAGGAGGTGATTAAGACCAACAACGTAACTGAACATGAGGACACGGATAAATACAGACAGCTGTTGGTCCGCACTCTCCACTCTTGTAGTGTGCGCTTCCCAGACATGGCCGCCAACGTCATCCCAGTGGTGAGTTAGCATCACGTTTCCGTCTCTCTTTATGTAATATCAGATCCCGCCTACTAACTCTTCAGATCCCCGCCCCCAGCAATGTGATTGGTCAAAATGCATTTTCAGCAAATCACCCAGATTTGATCTCATCTGCCACCAGACTTTAGATGATAAGCCAAAATGTAATTTGTGAGACTACTCTTAATGTAGCACAGCCAAATACGGCGGTGTTCTGCTGTCATGGATCCACGGTCCTCTTACGTTGCACCCATAAAAACAATGTCCCTCCGCCGTGTGTTGCTGCGCCCCACAGCTGATGGAGTTCCTGAGCGACACCAACGAGGCGGCAGCGGCCGACGTGCTGGAGTTCGTACGCGAGGCCATCCAGAGGTTCGACAGCCTGAGGCCGCTCATCATCGAGAAGATGCTGGAAGTCTTCCACGCCATCAAAACAGTCAAGTAAGGCTGCAGCCAGAAGCCAGCCGTCCACCTATTTGTTGGGGAAACCACGAATACAAGAAGCCTTAAGCCATTTACATGAAAATATAGTAGAGTTACTATGAAAAGGACATGTGCGCTAATGTGTGCAGAATCTACCGTGGCGCTTTGTGGATCTTGGGGGAGTACTGCAGCACCAAGGACGACATCCAGAGTGTGATGACGGAGGTCCGCAGGTCGCTGGGCGAGGTGTGTTGTCGTGGCTGCGCCCACCAATGCATAGGCCCGCCCCCCCGGCATAATGTGAGCTACTGCTCCTATGTGGTCTGAGCCGTGCCCCTGTTCCCCAGATACCCATCGTGGAGAATGAGATCAAGAGGGAGTCTGGCGAGGGGAAGGCGGAGGAGGAGGTGAGCGTGGCCCCCGCCCAGAAGCTGGTGACGGAGATGGGCACCTACGTCACGCAGAGCGCCCTCAGCTCGTCGCGGCCCTCCAAAAAGGAGGAGGACAGGTGCGGAGGCCGATATTACGACAGCACATGTCCATTCATCTCTTGGGTGTTAGTGTCCGTACCGCTGAGTGGGTGGGTGCGCGTGCGTGCGTGTGTGACGGTGCCGGTGTTATTTCAGACCTCCTCTCCGAGGCTTCCTGATGGACGGGGACTTCTACGTGGCGGCCTCTCTGGCCACCACCCTGACTAAAGTGGCCCTGCGCTACGTCTCCATCGTTCCAGACAAGAAGAAACAAAACGTACGTTTCATGTGTGATGTAAAAGTGCTGTAGATGCCATGTGAGCGCTGCCATGGGAGCGTTATTTTTGGACATTTTTGGTAAAATAGGAATAATCGAATGATCTGGACATATTTCAAGACACTAGCAACTTTGAGGATGATGTTCAATGAAGTAACATTTTATTTATTTATTTATTTTTTCCATTTCCTGAAAAGTCCTTCATCGCCGAGTCCATGCTGATCATGGTGACGGTGCTGCACCTGGGCAAGTCCTCGCTGCCCAAAAAGCCGATCACGGACGACGACGTCGAGCGCATCTCGCTGTGCCTCAAGGTGCTGTCCGAGTGCTCGCCGCTCATGAACCACATCTTCAACACCGAGTGCCGCAAGTCGCTGTCGCACATGCTCACCGTGCGACTGGAAGAGGAGAAGCTGTCCCAGAAGGTACCGCCGTCCGTTGATCAACTGCTGTAGAAAACCTCCTGCCCTCGCCAAGAATGAAATGAACATGCACTCATTAAGATCTCCTCTCAAACATTAAACGTTGCAAAGAAACCTCCAATCTCTGTTAAATGATTTGTACAACTTGATGGCTAGCTTCATTGATTATTGTGCTCAAGGCGCAAATTCCGTGAAGCTGTGGTGTTCATCTCTTCTTCGCCTCGCTCACCGCAGAAGGAATCTGAGAAGCGCAACGTGACGGTGCAGGCGGACGACCCCATCGCCTTCATGCAGCTGACCGCCAAGAACGAGATGGCCTCCAAGGAGGACCAGTTCCAGCTCAGCCTGCTGGCCGCCATGGGCAACACCCAGAGGAAGGAGGCGGCCGACCCTCTGTCCTCCAAGCTCAACAAGGTACCGTCGGAGAGCAGAGTCATGTGTGGGTTAGGGGTGTGCCGATACATCGATTATTAGATTCATCGTGATGCGACATTCAATAACGATTCATAAATGTTCAAAAATGATTCTTTTTCATAATAACTAAATGACAGGAACACTTTATGTTATTAGTTTTCCTGAAAATGTGGAATTCATTCAACCAAAGTTAATTTTTTTTAAAGTATTGCTTTTGATACAGCAAATGTTTTACACTTAAGGAAGGTAACTGGTCATCTTTATTTGTTGTGAATAAGAGCAGCTTTTTGTTGTATCGGCTGCTGCTACAGGCACTCCTTTCTTCCTGTTGGTTCCATGGTGGAAAATATGATGGATCATTTAGTGGTTTGACATAAATAAAAGTTAAAGGAGATACATTTGTTTGGTTACTTTAATGAATGGATACTGACAAATATACCTTGTTTAAAAGTATGAAGTAGCCACAAAGTGATGAAAAAAAAAAGAAATCCTGAATGGGGAAAAAAAGATGATCGAAAATTGTTATATTGTTATACAGCAGATGGTGCTAGTGTGTACATGTTCTCATTCGTCTCAAAAAAAGGGAACTTGAGATAAACAGACACAGATTACCCTAAAAATTGATTTGTTTTATTGCGTGTTTATAGTCAAGATAGTTCTAATCTAATGCATAACAAAAGCCCAAATTGGTTCTCTGTTGCAGGTGACCCAGCTCACAGGCTTCTCAGACCCCGTCTATGCCGAGGCCTATGTTCACGTCAACCAGTATGACATTGTGCTGGACGTACTGGTGGTCAACCAAACCAGTGACACTCTTCAGAACTGCACCCTTGAGCTGGCTACTTTGGGTGAGAGACCACCTGTTGTTATTATTTGTATCCCCTCTCAACCCCTGGGGTGACTCACAATGACATTTGAGCAGCGTGACTCTAATCTGTGCGTGTGGCTTCATGCCGCGTCCTCTGCCGACTCGCAGGGGACCTCAAGTTGGTGGAGAAGCCGTCCCCCCTCACGCTCGCCCCCCACGACTTTGCCAACATCAAGGCTAACGTCAAGGTGGCTTCCACGGAGAACGGCATTATATTTGGCAACATCGGTAAGAGAAAATGACTCGGGAGAAACACAATAGTCTGACGCAACGCTGCTTTTCACGCATCCAAGGATCAAAGAAAGCCACGGCCACACGCTGAACAAGGAGAACACGTGATGTGACCGGTGGGCGGGGCCACTTTTCTTGCTCCCCCAGTGTACGACGTGTCCGGAGCGGCGAGCGACCGGAACTGCGTGGTCCTCAGCGACATTCACATCGACATCATGGACTACATCCAGCCGGCGTCCTGCACCGACGCAGAGTTCAGGCAGATGTGGGCGGAGTTTGAGTGGGAGAACAAGGTACACATCACTCCGCGTGTGTGCGAGTGTGAGAGATGCTGTGTTTCCATCCAGACTGGTTTTTGGAAGGCTTTCCGCCCTGCAGACATCCAGGATGTTCAAGGTCCTCTGATTGCCTTGCTCAAGATTTAGCACGTTGCAGAGGGCATGGGCCATTATGTTTCAAACCTCCCTGTCTTTTTGTGTTTAGGTGACGGTGAACACCAACATCACAGACCTGAACGAGTACCTCCAGCACATCCTGGGCTCCACCAACATGAAGTGCCTCACCCCGGAGAAGGTCACTATGACATCACTGCAGAATGTCCACTTTACACATAACCCCTCAACTCACCACTGCCACTAATACATGATGATCTGGTTCCTTGTACGTTGGCCCTTCTCCATGTGCAAAGAAGCGCTTGGTGATGTATTCTGCGGAGTACATAGTCGCTCACCAGTTTCTGCAAGAGACTCACATGTTAACAGGTCACCTGGACCCACCAACTCACTTACCCAACCCAGGGTTGGGTTGAATCCCGTCCCCTCTTTGATCCCTAGCACGTACTAGTATGTTTGTATGTCCTGCCATATTACTTGGCAGCATCGTGTAGGATCTAATCCTAGCCATCATGCTGTTAACCTAGCAATTAGGAGCACATGAAACTTGTTCTCTTCAAATCTTCCTGTATGGTCAGTGATGTATCAACGTTTCATTCTCTTTGGACAAACTTATTCTTAGTCACTTTGGACAAAAGCGCCTGCTAAATGCCCTAAATGTAATGTAAATATAACATCATATAACCTACAGTATAAAGGCAGGTTGACCCTACACTGCATGGCATCACAGCCTCTTCAGTGGGGCCCTCAGGGGTCCATGGCGATGCTATGTCCTCGTGTGTTTCGTCTCACATCCTCCCTCTCCTCTCTGCTCACCTCCTGCAGGCGCTGTCTGGGTTCTGCGGCTTCATGGCGGCCAACCTGTATGCCCGCTCCATCTTCGGGGAGGACGCCTTGGCCAACGTCAGCATAGAGAAGCCCATTCACCTGGGCCCCGACGCACCCGTCACCGGACACATCCGCATCAGGGCCAAAAGCCAGGTGGGTCGGACGCCCTCAATGCATGCACGCGTTCGTGGGGAGAGGGAGGGCGAGGGGGACGCTAACTCTACCGGTGATGCTAACGTGAGTGTGCGTTCCTTCCGTTCCGAAGGGAATGGCTCTGAGTCTGGGAGACAAGATCAACCTCTCGCAAAAGAAGACGGGCGTCTGAAGCGAGACTCCTCCATTCCTCTGGTGCTCTGGTGCCCAGTGCTCCCATTGACCACCTCTTGATCGTAGTGAAGTAAGAGTTAAGATCCGCTCAATGTTCTTTGCCCTTTCAGTTTTATTTCTCCCTCCCCTCCCCCCGCAGCAGCTGTATGTTAACTCTTAATTATCTGACACCGTGTAATGTCCCTTGACCTGTCCTGCCTGTTATTTTCAATAAACATATATATTTAAAAAGTATTGTTGGTTGTTCTTTAAGGTTGTCTACGAATTTGTGAACACTTTTTAATTTTAATTTTTTTGCATCCTAGAGAGCAGTGTCTCACTGTTAACGTTGGTCTTGAATTTGTATCAAAGTAAATTTAGGGAGGATAAAGTAGATCATTGTAACTGAATTTATCGGATAATATACAATTGATCAGATGATGGATAAAACTACTCTGCTACCCCCGCCCCCAAGAAAGCAAGCTTACGTGCATACATTCATCAATACATTCTTCCATCAATAATAGTCAATGACTATTGCTGCAGATAATATTGGTCGTATTGATGTTTGGCCTGAACCTAGTCATGTATTATTTACTCACTAATGAGTATAGAATAGCTGTTTGCCATGAAACCTTTCTGGAAAGCTTTTTTATGAAACTCTCGTTTAGTCCACTAGATGGCAGTATTTGATTCTGTGCGTCCAACAGAGCATTGGCCTACTTCTTCACATTGCCCTTCCTTCTGGCTGTCAAAATATATGGCGGGGTTTCAACTCATATTCTTCCTTTGTTATCACTTAAATATCAACTTTAGATTGCATTGGTGAACTATCCTTAATGATGAAGCAGCACAGGTGTACCACCCACCGTTACATCGGGGCTCTGGAGGGTCCTGGCCTGGCCACGGGCCCTTTAACAACCCATCTTCATCTTCAGCAATCTCACGATTGCGAGTGTATGGCATACACATATGTATATATATAGCGTATTGATAATTCATTCTGACTAAATAAATATTTGTATTCATAATTAGATTGCCTAAAGTCCAATACAAATTGGTGATAGATGATACAATTTTCTTCCCCTGAAGATCTATATTAATTTCATAAATTGAAATTCTATTTGAGCATGACCAAAATTACTTTATTCCTGTAGCATTGACATATAAACTACTATATAAATAGTCACTTAATATTGAATTTGAGCAATCCTTCCCTAAATGTGACATGTTGTGAAAAAGTCATAAAGCGTGGGTAAAAACGTATTAGAGTTCCAGTTCCAATAGCGATTGCTTCATGTAGACCACTAATCAATGACCACCAATCAATGGTGTTGAAGTGGTTATCCCAGTCTTCCACGATAACGTCAATCCGTGTTCATGTGAAACACGTCAATGTAAATGTTGGATTTCTCTCGTGTGGACGCCAGGGGGCGCCAACATACACCAAGTTTGGTGCTGGTCTAACTAACAGGTCGGCAACCACTACGTTATTTAGCGCAGTGACGTGATGTGTTTTATGGCCTACGAAATTAAAATGTCAAGTCAATCTAGAAGCCATCAGATCAAATGTCAATCTATCTGTTCCATTTTCAACATTTTCTACATCTATTTCGAATTGCGACAAACACAAATGATTTATCAAGTACAGGCCTGTGAATTGTTGTTTGTATGTGTGTGTGTGTGTGAGAGCGAGAAAAAGAGAGGGAGAGAGGGAGGTGTATAATTATAATTAGTAGGCGAAACCTCCATCCACCTGAGAAGGATGGTGTCGGCAGCAGCAGGAACTGAGCTGCATAATAAGCATAACGTTAGTGTCCGGACGGAGCCGGGCATCGGGGATAGTTACTGTATACTGTCACACGCCCCCCTGGCGACAGACGGGTGTATTGCATCCACCGATCCTACTGCTCTCCGATGCGTCGCTGCAGACAAGCATTCGCTGTGTGGCAGACAAGACACGGTTCAACTAGCAGCAGGGCATATGCGGCGGTAATAACCGAGCGAACCTATTGGGATACCCCCCCACCCCCAACAGTTACTCGGAACGGATTATACTGCCCAGTATCTGGTGGCTAGAGTCTCCCTACAGGCGGGGTGTGCAGGCCTCTCTCTCCGGTGGACTGAAAAGTGGGTGTCTGCTCGGCGGGGTTGAAGCAGCAGCAGCGGCGGCGGCGGCGGCGGACACAGCGAAGTGTTCTCGATGGCTGGCTGGAAGGACGGCTCGGTGCAGGAAAAGTATCGGCTGGTGGTGGTGGGAGGCGGCGGCGTGGGGAAATCGGCTCTAACTATCCAGTTCATTCAGGTCAGTAGCAGCGCCCTCCATAGCAGTGTTGTCCTGATTTGTTCTTTTCCTGTTTGAGATGAAAACATGGCACTAATGGCCAGACCCTGGCAGCCAGTATAGCAGGATACGGGTGTCCGTGGACGAGTTGGGGAGGCCCGCAATACAGTTGTTAGTGGGGGTTTAGCCCAGTCTCTCGTCATGCTACAAACTGGTTCATGAATGATGAGGTTTAGACCATTTCTTTTTGAGGTTGAGCAATTGATACAGTTTCATTTATTTATTTATTAATTTATATAGGCTATGATTTCTCAAGTTATTTAAAACGGAATTTGAACAATTTGTTTCATGCTCTTGTAAGACTATTTTGCAACAACTCGATGCTTAATTCCCTGCCCACCCAGCAGTAATTAAAAGATCCCTTAATTCCTTCAATAAGCATGTATATGATCAACAGATGTCTTTCTGTGTACCAACATATAGCCATTGCTTTAGGGCTGTGCAGGTCTGTTGATGTTACAGATTGTTTCAGATCAGACTGCAGTTCCACTTCTCCTCAGTGTCACACAATGTGTGCACGGCCGCACCGTGCACGGCTGCACGCACGTCACGTTGGAGAGCGCGCGTTTGTATGCGCATGCCTGTGCGCGTGCACAGTGCAATTTGCACGCTGACGCTGTTGCCTTGATGCTGCTTATTCTACTATTATTAACCAGCAGTTTATATCATTTAGGGAAAAGTAGCCGATATGTGTAAGACATTTTGCCAGCAAATAATGTCAGTTTCACTTTCTGTTCTTTTCATAACGGCTTTCACTTTTATCATAACCTAACACATTAATAACTGTCTCCTGAACAGCAGACCTTGTCGCTTTTGCAGACAGTGTATTAATTGTAGTTGCTACTAGACTGTTTACTAACACTTTAGAACATTCTATGATGCTCGTCAGTACATAGGGATTGAATCTGCCAGACTCCAAATCTCTCCTTGTATGGGATCATATTTCTTTCCTGTGGTTAACCTGCAGTTTTTCAGGGTATGCTCTTTTTTTTAATTTCTATATTTAGCCGATTTGGACTTTATCCCTTGAAACCCTGTGAATATCTTTGCACACGCCACACGTATATAACTCAACAATCACAATATCAAAGAGAATCATCGTGTCTCTCATTAAATCTTAGAGCCGGTGGTCGATGGAGAGCACATAATATTAAATATTCATTCTCATTCTGCTGTACCCACTGTTGGCATGATGAATGAAGAGACAAACTACAAGTACATTTCTCCCGGGTTTCTGGGAGGGAGCTGCCAAAGGAAAAGGCTAACAGCTGGTTGTTGAGTCAATGCTGTGCTTTAACACAACTGTCGAGGGTTGGGTGTCTGAGTCACGCTGGGTGGCTTGTTGCTCCTCAACTTTCTGGTATTTTAGCCTCCATACCAAAAGGAGGTCATTCAGCTTCTGTCCGGACAGTCAGGAAAATAAGTTATCTGTTTCAGTAATGCTTCGAATAGAAAAAGTCAAACGTTACATTTGAAGATGAATTCAGTCCATTGATAGTTTT
>OMOU01053678.1:0-11793 GCA_900312585.1 Malacocephalus occidentalis | reverse complement strand
ATACAATATAACCGGTCCTGTTACGGCTCTGCCGCAACATACTTGCGCTGCCTTTCACTCCGCTCGCGCCGGCAAGGCAACGCCCCCCAAGGGTGACGCCCCCTCCACTGCATTTTCGTTCGCGCTCACGGCAGAGTTTCCGCACCTGTTCCTAATCACAATCAAATTTCCCTGTCTATAAAACCCGGCTCACAACTTCAGTCGGGGCCAGATCTACCCCAAAGCTTAACCAGACAAATCACCGTGTCCTCCCGACTTCTGATCCCAACCCATCGCCGTGTCCTCCCGAACCCATCGCCGTGTCCTCCCGACTCCTGATCCCAGCCCTTCCCGAACACATCGCCGTGCCCTTCCATTTCTTGAGCTTGAACCCCTTGCCGTGTCCTCTCGAATCCATCGCCGTGTCCCCCCGACTCCTGATCCCAACCCATCGCCGTGTCCTCCCGACTCCTGATCCCGCACCCCTCGCCGTGTCCTCCCGAACCCATCGTCGTGCCCTCCAGACTCGGATCCAGACCCACCGCCCTGTCACCCCCCGACTAATAATCCGGACGCATCTCCAACTCACGGATATCATATCCCTGTTTGCGTGAGTCATAATAAATCTCTTTAACCCCTTCATCTCCTGTGTCGTGCGTTTTGAGTCCCCAGCACCCTGCCCTAACAACCTGCATATGTTTATCTTTGCCTTTTGTTTTTATATTTTTGCTGTTTTGTCGGGAGCGATTTTTGTGAAAAGAAATCCTGAGTTCTTCTTCCACTCAAGAGTATATAATAAGCCAATACACCTCGGACGCTACACTATCAATGAAACAAACTTTCATCAAGCACTTCAAGTCCAACGCTTACTGCCATGATAATATCTAAAAGAAAGAACAAAAGAAAGAAAGAAATACAATTGTGGAACTACAGACTTGTTACTGCTGTACCTGCTAGTTCAGGGCACTTTACGCAGGCCCTTTACTACTTTTTCGTATTGTTATTCTTACTTGTCACTACTTACTGAACTTATTAGGTACTTATTTTTTTCCTCAATGATTAGAATGTACAGTATGTTTAGAAGAATACTGCAGGAGTGAATGGGGAGTAAGTATTCCATTGTACTTGTTACATACGGCAATAAAGGTATCTTGAGTTCCCCAAACGTCCTCACATCAACACCAAAGGGTGCTATATGTACATTGTGTGCCCTCTCTCTCACATACACACACACACACACTTTTTGTGCGAGATATTTTTCTGCCGGTGTGTATTTTTTGTTTACTAATTGTCCAATACATAACAAAGGCCTGTTCAGTTCAGTTTTAGTATCTGTAGTTCTGTTTTTGGTGTATTTGTTATACTTCATAACTAGATGACCTTGTGTGGGCCACACTGACCAACTACTCATTACTGATCTGTCCCAAAATACAGGTAACAGACAAACAAGTCACCAACCTTGCAGACCACCATGGATACAGTAGTTTGAATGGGATTTGTTGGACTCACAGGTGGGTAGTGCTTGAAGGAAGACGTGACACATAATGAGGATCAAGGGAAACAGAAGGCAGAGAGCAGCAGCAGCAGCTGGCACGCCCATGGCTGCCATCAGGCTGAACAACAGTCTCACTTTGTCTCTTGACATGTAAGCAGTCATGTTCTCCTGTTAAACTCAAGACACAACACTATCGGCCAAATGCTATTTAGACGATTTATGTAGATGGATGGAGATAAATGTATGAAGTTTCCTATTCTTCGTTAAAAAAAATCACTGATTTGAATGCAATGCCATTTTAAAGTATGAAGTATTTATTAAACATAAAAATAGCCTATTCCATTCAACATTGTTTTACATTCTCCTCATGCTGACATTTGTTATCAAGCCGTTAAAAGCCTGTGAAAGGAGCACATCTGCCTGATGGCCCTGGACACCCGTCATTAACTCCCCTCTTGTCGCTGCAGCCCCCCACCACCCACCCCCCACCGCAGCAGGAAGGGTGCCCTCGGGGCGGCCTCTTCCCTCATCCTGATCCTTCTGGTCTCCACTCCTCTCTTGCTGCCTCCCGCCAGCCACTCTATCTTTAATGACAAAGGATTAGCAGTAACTTCCTCTTTGGATAAACTCAATTAAGGGATTTGGCCAGTGACATGGTTCTTTTAAGGGGATATGTAAAGGAAATGTTCCCGACTGCTCCAGTAATGCTACCGCCAAGCCACGTGTAGGACCACGCAACCATATTTCTGTGGCCACACCCTGTCCAAGTATCAGAACACCCATCCGCATATCTCCTTTCTACACAACCAAACTATGTGACTCCCCATCTGTACCTGCACTATTGTGGTATACTAGTATAAAAGCCTGCTGCCTGCCATGATCCCAGAACAGATTGAGGTCAGCAGCTTTGGCCCAACACATATCCCCTGCATATGGACTGAACTGGCTGAAACACCACCTCAGGGTCTGAGGTGGACTCATCTGTGGCCCTTTCCTCTGTTCTCCTCAGACCATGGTTGTTTTCCACAATTAATGTATTTTGGCTATTCTGTCCTTTGAGTGATCGATCTGTGAAAGACACAATCCTTCCATCACCCAGGAGGTCACAATGAGTAACGGCCAGTATTAGTTATATTCATTTGGGTGTGTTCAGACCAATTGGCTCAAGTATGGGATAGCAGAGCTTCTGTAAAGCAGCTAATTCCACTGCAGCACCACCTGGCTCTCCAAGGTAAACTAATGCAAAGGCAAAAGCATTTAGCTTGTAGCTGATCTCTAGATGCAAGTTGAGACAAAACAACCTGTCAAAGTGAGTCAAAGAAGGGGCTTTTTGTCTTGAGGTGTTCATGTTAAAAATGGTTTATTGCTTCTTAGAATGTTACATCAGACGCATTACTAAATGTGTGTTTGTGGGTGTTGTTGGATGCGTGGCGGGGTACAAAGGGATGGCTCCGAGGACGAAAGGCGGCACGGTAGACGCCGCTCCCAGGGGAGCAGCAGCGGCTCCAGCATTTCTTCAGAATCCGTGGACTTTTAACTGCTCCTCACGCACAATCCCGATCTGGAAAGCAAGGAAGAAAGGAGTTTCAAATGCCTGTTAGCAACAGAATACACAGTAGCCTTTAATGCACCATGGACAAACAAGCCAAGAGCCAAGTGACGAATATAAGAAATGCTATGGAAATGAATCAATTAAAATGCCACCCTAGCATGCTAAATGGATAAGAGCAAAACAGTGAGCATTTACCTCCATCAAGAATTGGCAGATATTCTTCCTCTGGTCTCCCTGAAGCTGAATGACCTCCCCGTACTCCGGGTGCTCGATCACGGTGCCATTGCAGGCAAATTTCTGTTCAACACAGATTTACAAAAATGTTACTCAACAGCATCACTCCATACATGCGAGTGTCAGGTCTCCATAGTTGCACAAAACAGGTGTATATAAAGGGCTCTTATTTTAAGCATGACTAGCCATTCCAAGCAGTTTCAGAATCTCCAACTTTCATCACAAGTGGGCGTGTCGCCAATCAGTTTTACAGGCTTTGATAAGCAATGAATTGTGTGTCGATATTCCTTTATAAATCATATGACCGAGTAGATAGATTTATCTTTAGTGTGCATAAACCTGGGGTATTTTATACAAATCGTGAGATAAGGACCAATCCTCCAGACAATAAATAGCCACAATAACAAATATAATCAATATTACAATCCGCTCACCTTCTTGAAGGCCTTCACCAGCTTCTTCTTGTCGTAGTCGTGAGCGATGCCTTGCACGGTGGTAAGGGTCTTCCGTCCGTTCCGCTGCTGGATCCTGATGTGGATTTTATCCTCGGTCCCTGAAGGGAGTAAGTCGTCACCCTTGGTTGCATCAGCAAAGGGATCTGTGGAGAAAGCAAGAGAACATTATGAGTATGAGTTGTTCAGTTGTATCATTCATCACCCAGGATTAAAATGTATATATTTAACATGTAATAGGCTTACTATGTGCTGCATATATAGCGGAGAATTCACCTTAAAGTGAGACTAACCCATGGATCGTGGATAAATAAGGGGACATATGAAGGGATCTGGTAAACTAAAGCAGCGACGGGCGTATTCTCTTCATCCCGGTGATCTTGGTTCAAATGCTAACAATGGCCCTTCTACGTCAATTCCTTGCGTTTTCGACGTATCGACGTTACGATCGAAATAATATATTCGTTCAATCATGATTACCAAGAAAATAAAGTTAGATTATCTTTATGTAAAACAAAATCTAAATGGGAGGGGTGGTTTAAACATGTAATGCTGGTTTTAAAAACACCAAGTCTCGGACATGCTAGTGCTACGGAAGCTAGCTAGAGAGAATGCTAGTGGCTAGCTGCTCTCCAGTTCATTTGACCGACTTACCAAAGGATTGGAGATTCTGGATAGCGGACATACGATATTAGGACGTCAACGTTATTGAGATGAAATATCTCGGCGTAGTGATGCCGTATTTGGTGGTATTTCTTGGTATTGCTAGAAGGCAGTAGCGCAGTGTACAGCCAGGTCCTTTCTCTGCCAGGAGCTCAAGGGATCTACGCAAGACTTCCGGTCCCGTAATATTCAAAATAAAAGACCCGCTCGGAGACGGATATTTCGGAGTCTTGTTTCTATTGTGTAGTTCGGTTCCATTTGGATTAAAATACATTGCTTTTGGATTTCGTTTGTTTATTCGAAAGGAACAGAGCATGTCAATGAACATCTGTAAATTTACAAGTTGTAAACAAGCCGGAGTTTTACCCCCAAAAAATCTAATTTACACGCATAGCGCAGAGGCAGGTAATAAAAACAGCAATTAGATACAAAATACATGACAATTTCAACAACAAAATAACGAATAATATGCTATTAGGTGCAGCAAGCTGAGATTTGATTTAGCTGCTATAATATAGTGTAAATAATACCCCTATTGAAACATCCAAATAATCGTCATCCTCTGTTCATTTTGCCAGATTTATTCCAACAAGCAGTGCAACCAAAAAGGCAATGTTTCCCAAAGAAAACCCTGCCAGTAGAGTTATAGGGATGGTCTCCTGCAGTGGAAAAGGGACAGAGACAGTTATGGACTTACATTGAGGGTTATCCATCAACTGTATTCTATTTTTGACAATGGTATTATAACAGCGGCTTACTGTTTTTGGTTCATCACCATCCAACACTAATTAAAAACAGACAGACATGTTTTCCTCAGAGATATGCATCATGATGCTGTTGGTGAGTTAAATGCACAGTAATGAAGTGTATGCACGAGGAGCAGCAGTGGCTTACCTTTGTTTTTACAACGAGTGTACAACTCAAACGTCAAGTAGCAGGCCGCCTCCCAGCCACAGAAGCCGCCCATAATTTTCACCAGCACCTGGGTCTCTGTGCTGTCCAACAACTGCAGGCCAGTGAATATGGCCGCCACTGGTCATGGGCACACATGGTTGTTGTACATTACATACGCTGAACATTCAGGCGAGAGATAACTATTCAAATTAAAGAAGTTGGGTTTATTTGATGAGATGAAACCAGATCAATTGAAATCTAAATATCGATAGCCTTACCTGCTAGGGCTTTTATTACGACCGCATTCAGCATGTGGACCCAGTTAAACACATATCGCCTGTGCAAGAGAGGGAGGTAACGTAGCCAGACTGTTAGCAGAAGCCCATCAATCAGCGGTGGTCTGTCTGCGCCTTCAAGGTATTCTCTGAATACCCTACTAGATTGGATATATCAATGAAATTAAAGTAAAACAAATTGTAACTATTATTTCTGAAGTTATTTTTTATATTTCGAATGGAATTCTTTCGTAAACTGTTGGAATAAACTGTGAAGGCTAACAGCGACACCCGACGGCTGATGATAATATAGCAGTGTCTTGTTGATCTCAATCAACAACATTACAAATTGTTACAAATTGTGAGGGGCTTTAAAGATAGTAAAGCAGTGGGTTGCATCCTGCGTTGCCTATTTCTGAATGTATTTTTCAGCAGTGGTGATGTGATCAGATTGTTTTATCTGTCTTTCTCATGCTGTGTAGGCCTACTGGCGCCAATTTGTTACTGCTGGTGGGTGCTCTCAAGCATTGGATGCCCGACCCTTAACGCCCTAGATAAACCTTATGCAAAAACCATAGCCTACATGACCAGATGGATTTAGGAAAGGAGTCAAACGCATGCATTTCAGCGTGATAGGAAATGAAGAGCAAACACTGACACACACGCACATGCATGCACACACAAGTCAAGCTTGAAGTAACTTTCATTGCGTGTGGTTGATGGAAGCGGGCCTTTCATGTTTTTAGCTGGAGTGCAAACCTCACAAAATACTGTGTTTTTGTGGCATCATCGTCTATAGTAATCTTGTATGTCCATGTTGTAAAGTTTCCAGCCAGCCCACAGTGAGAGGGCACGGCCTACCACTGCCCCAATACATTCTCTGACTTCCGCACTTTACCATACTTTTTCTTTGCCATAGCAAATAAATCATATCAATTAATAGAAACGTAAACAGCAAGCCAAAGCAGTACTGATGTCCAAATCGAGTACCCATCCCTTCTATTAACACACACAAACAGCAACCAGTGGTCTACGTACAGGTGATGATCTGGTCCACATCGGAACAGAGCCCCTAGAGGCTGGACGAATGCGAGGATCATCACCAGGCATCCTAAAACAGGATGTGCTCCCTGTTAAACCATAGTGCAAGGCATTACTGAGGGTGGCTGTGAGCCATGTGATCTCTTAACCCCTGACGGCCGTCAGTAGAACATGGCGACTCACTCCGCTCCAGCCCCTCACGTAGGAGAAGACGATGATGAAGGCAGTACTGGAAGCTAGCACGGTTAGGCTCATCAGAGACACGTGGGCCTGGAGCAAATCATTCAAACAAACATGAAGCCAGTATATATGTACACACACACTGGTAATGTGTGTAGACCTGAATGCAGTATCACACATAAAATAAGAAATATGAAATAATTGTGTCATTAAGGTAGACACATCCTCACTTACAGGGTCATCACATCTCCATTGACTGTACTCAGGATGACATTAGGAACCACTTCATTGCATCAGTTGCTTTCCAATCACATGGTTCAAGCATTATTATGAACTCCACCAATGTGGTACATAGTGAATCATGCATCACACTGACTGTTGGCCAAGTGCTAATAGCATAAACATGAATGAATATTACAGCAAGCATGTCGCGCTGAGGCTTGTGAGACAAAACAGGGGCACACAAGTGGGTGTGTGCCTACAGGGCATCTGGTACCACGTAGCCACACACCACACTGCACCAACAAACACATACAACATGGATGGACTGAAGACACGCTCAATTCAGACTGAGTAGGCCTGTCCACAGTGTGAATATGGCATGACCATTCTCACCAGAAACCAGACGGCTTTACCGAAGGGACTGTAACCCTTGGCCAAACTCTTGAGGTATCTGGCGACCATCATGCCCAGAGTAGCTGTGGTCATCCATGCAATCAACATCAATGCACCTGAAACATAAGCCAAAGGTTGAAACACAGACCTTTTCCTATACAAACAGAAGCATTCACTTAAGATATTCACTGTGGACTCTTTGGAAACTACCATGTGCTTTGATGCTCTGAGGCTTCCCAGGTCTAACCCGCTGAGGGTGTGAAATGTCCACCTTGTCACTGCTGATGAAGGTGTCGGTATGCAAGAGGATCTCTCCTATTTAGGAAAAGTGAAGTAACAGAGAAAGTTAAATAGGGTTCATTCAGTGGCGGCTCATCAACAGGGGGCGCCACTTGTGCCAGCATGGTAGTCTGCATTAATTACAAAATCATTCCAATTTGTTATCTGTGCATTTTGGTGAGAATACAATGAACTTGTACATATTGGAAAATGACAACGAGTGTTTAAGCAACATTACAGTGGTGCACCACCGGCCACTGGGTTCATTACATTTTGTTTGCTCCATGTTGTAGCTGATTGTAAGGTAGTAATAATATGAGTATTACTACCTTACTAGCATTAGTACAATGTGGCACGTGTGTGTGTGTGTGGTGGCTGGCTTATACACTCCAGAAGCGATAGGATGCTCGCTATCACCATCTGCTCTGTTCAAGTCATGTCTTCAAACTTCACAATAAACCACCTGAGTTTCCAACACAGCATGTGTCCTTGGAGTGGAGGAGGCCCAAAGAAGCGCTTGTGGCAAAAGCCTTTGCTACACAATAGTGATACTAAGATAATAGTAGTTACCATTCCTGGTCGGTCCATGGGCATACAAAAGATAGTAAGGTGTATCAAAATCAGTAACTCCCCGGTGAGTAGTAATGGGATTCATGGAGGTGAAGGAGCAACTGATCAGTCCATCCTGAAGAGACCCCATCACATTGGAGACGTTTCCCTGATGGAGCATGAACCAAACAGACCAAGAGCAGAGGCCACATGTCACACATGGGGTATGTTGGTGTTTGGATGCTTCATGGTATAGCACAGTATTTTCTTATTCAACAGCATGCATTCTTCTCAGTTTGGCAGTTTGCCTTAATCAGTGACTACTGAATATTCCTGGCTTCTGATTAAACTTATCTTGCAATTGATTGTCCAATGTGGTCCGATGAAGTGGAACTGGAATTGTGATAATGGCTGCATACATCAACATTGCTGTGGGAGTGTGTGTTGTTGGTGGCTTAATTGGCCTCACCTGGCCCAGTTAGAGTCTGGGGGGGGGGCTGCAAGGCTGTGGTGCATTGGTTAATCCGTACACCACAAGTTAAGTCAGCCCCCAACACACACTCAGGAGAGCGCTAGCATGCTAGCATTGTACCATCTGTTCTATGTCATTATATCAAACCCTGCAATAAACCAGACTTTTCACTACAAACCTGCCTGTGTCCTTTGGAGGAGCTCTGAACAAAGACACTAATGTGCCATTGTGACAAGCAGCCTTGCTACAATGTATTTAGCTTTTTGTCTGATTCGTTGCAGGAACCTCCACAGAATTCAATGATTCTACGTCCTATTCTGAAGAAATCCTTTGAAAACCCTGATAAAGTGTCACTTGTAGGGTCCCTATTTGTTGTATTCAGATAACCAATACATTGTATTGACATTGTGTCAAGAGAGAAATTGTGTCAAGAGAGAAATCATGCAGAAGATATGAGACAGGAGTAAGAGAACTTCACTGTACCAGGGGAAGTGTATCTGGTTTCTGTTTGCCCGTTGAAAAAGCATGCTGTACCTGGACCAAGCCATTCGTGTCCAGGGCACAAATATAAATGTCATCATTTCCCTTCAGAAAAAAATAAAAACAAAGAATATGGAAATTAGGAAACAGCCAAGTGTAAAACCAGTGACACAGATTGTTTTTTAAAAAGCATGTTTTGCACAGAACGATTGCATGACGATGCCACATTACCATCTGTTGGTCATCAGAAAATCCAAAAGAAATGTAACCTGGGGAGGGACACTTCATCTCAAAGTGGACCACAGGACCACCAGGAGTAGTGCTCACTGCGGCCGACATGAAGGAGCAAGCCCGGTCCTTAGCAGGGTTGCAGTCGAGCGGCTTGCTGAAGCATACTTTGGTACTTCCACATCCATCGCTCGAGATGCTCAGCTACAGAGAGCATATTCATATTAATACTGGTGATAGTGGTCATACACACTCACATACATATATACATATACGCAGATTAAATACATTGAGATGCATTCATTGAATAACAGTGGGAATTGCATGGTTTATAATGGATTATGATAAGCATTTTTTGTATTGACTTCTATATTTAATGTGTATGAAATGTATTGTTAGAATAAACAGTGCTAAAATGGGGAAGTAATATAATACACTGGATCATCTAATCAAATGGTCATGTCATGTTTATACCCTGACGTGATATAATCCGGGCATTCCCTGATTGGTTCAGGGAATCTTACCTGTCAATCACATGCACCCACATGGTATTACCACAGCCCCAGCATAAGTGGGTGAATGCAACACTTGTAAATAGTGGTGAAACATAGTGGGGGTTATTTCTTTTTTAAATCTTCTGCTATTCTGCAGCTGTACATAGTGACAGCACCTAAGCAAGTAATCAAACACGATTCATATAGACAAGGCAAAGAGAGGAGCAGGACCCATGCATGAGGAAGCCAAGGAAACCAGGAGCTCACCATGGAAGTAGTCAATGAGCCAACGGAGGTGGACACTGTGGTGCCTATGGAGGTTGCCGTGGCATTGGGGAGTAGTCCACTGTAGCTTAATATGGGACTCTTCACATTCACCCAAAAGGTATTGTAGTTCTGCACAAATGTTGCTCTAAAGAAACAGGAAGACGACATTTGAGATAAGTGGTTTGTTTCAGCCATACCAAGGTTCCGAGTTTACGTATGCGTGTGTGTGTGTGGTTGTTGGATTGTTTAAACAGCCTCACCTGGCCCGAGTCAGGCTGATCAGTCTGTGGGTGGTGACGCTGCACCCTGTGATACATTATTTAATCAATGCACACAGGTTAAACTATCCATCATCACACACACTTGAGAGGTGCTAGCATGCTAGCATTGTACCACCTGCTCTGTCTATGAACAATTACAAGCTGCAATAAACATTGCAGAGTTTGTATTTGGTTGTAGGGTTGTATATTTGGTTGTATTTTGTTTAACCTGTGTGCATTGATGAGGCAATGAACCACATGTATGCAGCCTCAAAGGCCAAATGAGGCAACTTGACCCAGCCACCAACCACACACACTCCATACTATGGAACCTTGCGGTGGAGAAAAACCTCCAGGCTGGCCCTTCCAGTCCCTTTTACAAGACTTGTGTCAAAGGGACTGGAAATTCAAGCTAGCATGATGGTGACATTGTCCTCAAGAGTTACAGAGTTACAGAGTGACAGAGTTATGTCCTCAAGACAGGCCAATCAAATATTAGTTTTGACATCCTCATCGTATTTCAACCTTTGGTTGACACAAACCATTTTAAATTGGACGGCATAAGTCCTTGGGTCAATTGAAATCAAAAATAGTTCTGAATAAGACCCAGACAGAAATAACATTTGTGAAACCTGTTGCCCTAATTGTGGGAGATTCCAAGTGGTAAGACAATGAAAACTGTGGGTGCTGTGGGCTGCTATATAACCAACCACACATCCAAAAGTAAACAACATGATAATCCATGTGGAGAGCAGTGACATTGGACAGAAGCAGTCTGAAATCCTGAAGAAGGATTTTATTGAGCTACATCCATGCTACGTTTGAAGTATTTTGTCAGTGGGCCATTGCCTAAATTGAGAAGAGGAATCAACAATTTCAGCAGGCTATTTGGACTGAATACCTGGCTCTCCAAAACCTGTAGCCTCAGAGGGATCAAATTCATTGCTAATTCTAATCTTCTTTGAGGACACAGACTCCTTTTTAGGGCAATTCTAACTCCATCATCAAGTTTGCAGACGATACAACGGTGGTGGACCTACACCTACCGATGAGACAGCCTACAGGGAAGAGGTCCAGCACCTTACAGCTTGGTGTGCCAAAAACAACCTGGCACTCAACACCAAGAAGACCAAGGAGCTCACCGTGGACCAAAGCATCACTGGCTGCTCCCTCCCCTCCATCAAGGCTGTCCAGCGCAAGCGCTGCCTGCGAAGGGTGTGCAGCATTGCCAAGGACAGCTCCCACCCCAGTCACAGACTGTTCACCCTCCTACCCTCTGGGAGGCGCTACAGATCCCTCTGGACCTGGACTAGCAGATTCAGAGACAGCTTCTTCCCCTGGGCCGTCGCTCTTCTGAACTCTTCACCCCGGTGAGCCCCCCCCT
>OMOU01053676.1:0-10877 GCA_900312585.1 Malacocephalus occidentalis | reverse complement strand
TATCCATCTGTTCTCTGCCATAGCATAAATGTGACTCAGAGTGGAGTGCATGTCTTGAACACCACTCAGGGCCTGCTTGAGTTTCAATACAATATTCCTCTTAATATGACTCATGACTCATGAGTGTTGCCATCTTTAATTCAACTGCTGGGAGAGGCACGCAAGTAGCAGGGTAACAGTCCTACACATATATAAGCAGATTCTGTATATGCTTACTGTTTCACTGTTTCACTGTTCTACTGTTGCACTACTACTTTTGCACTTCTGGTTAGATGCTAACTGCACTTTGTTGTACGAGTATGCGTACTCTGTGCAATGACAATAAAGTTGAATCTAATCTAATGTAAAACAGTAAGAGGTAGCAGGGAACTCACAGACATGAAGACGGGAGGATCTGGTTGGGGCAGGTTAAATACGGGAATTAACGAGGGAAGTGACAACAGCTCAACCAAAATGGCCGACAGACAAAACAATGAGTGAACAGATAATACACATCATAACATGCAACTACAAAACAAAAACAAACAGAGCAACTAAAACAACTAAACAAATACACAAATGCACAGAAAACACATCAGGAAGGAGACAAACTATGACAAGTGCGGGGGTGCAGATAGAACACAACAAAACAGGGGATAAATAATAACGTCCAGCAGGGGGTCCAAAAAGGTCCGGAGGTGGAGCCCCTGGACGCAGCGCTGCTATTTTTTTCGTGGTGACCTCCCACTCTTCCGCCAGCGGCTGCAGCAGGTCCAAGATGGGCTGGTAGTCTGCCAGCTGCTGGGGCTGGTATGATTGGTAGCTCGTCGGCTGGTGAGGCTTTTCACAAAAATATGAAAAACCTCTCAAAAGATGCTGCTCTGCTGGGTCCATGCTTGGTCAGATCCTTCTGTCACGGTTACCGGTTGCTGGTTGGCGAGGTAGGTGGGGAAGGACTCAATTGCAGGCAGCACGTCTCAAAACTTTAATTCAACTGCTGGGACAGGCAGGCAGGTAACAGGTAGCAAGTAGCAGGGTGCAAGTAGCAAGTAGCAGGGTGCAAGTAGCAGGATACAGGTAACAGGGTTATAACATTCCTGTGTATTCAATGGTTCTATATATATCTCTCTCTATATATATATATAATATAGCAAATCATGGGTAAACAAACTTCACTTCATCAGATATGTGCTTTTAGTAGGGTCTCTTTCGACAATAGAATAGTAATCTTCGAAAAATCATGACATCATCAAACATGTAGAATGTCACAGAAGGAGTGAGCCTTTAAACACAAAGCATTCGAAATTCTTTGTCTCTAAAACCAACACCTCTAAACGAGAAATATTTACATCCTTCACTTGTCACAGGTCTAAGCAACCGCCCTGTTCTAGACCGGACACTACATGATGGTCCCACTAGTGGAACTGGAGCAGCCGCATTGTGTACAGTAGTGTGGGAATGTGTTCATTTGACCCAGCAACATCATCCAGCACATACAGCGCAAGATTCATCACCCTTATCGGACCCCACACTACCTAACTCAGAGACCAGTTGTTGGGGGTCCTGAGATTGAAGTCCCACAGAAACAGGTGAAGAGAGTGGACCACCCTGACTACCAGGCAGGTCAGAACCACAAGTTTGTGGCTGAACCAGAGATGGGACGAGATGGGGAATGTCCTGGGCATCCTGACACTGTCAACCTCCATACTTGCATTTCTAGACCCCTCAGATGGCAACTGAGACACCCAGACTCTGGTTCTATACTCACCAGTATCTGTCGACATGTCATCACCCACTACAGCATTAGCCTGCTCTTTGCGTGGATAATCCAAAGCAGAGGAGGCAGACAAGTCCCACCCATCCCCAGAAGCAGTGTTGGGGATTGGCAGGAAGTTGACCGGTGTTAGGTTACGGTGGACCGTTTTCACATCACCAGTGGCTTTATGCTGGATTTTGATGGTGTGGCTGTCAGCATTCACCCCAATGACCAGGTAAATGGCACCCTCCCAATAGTCTGCAAGCTTGCGTTTGCCAGCCTGAGCTAATCCCTGATTTCCCTTCCTGCGCCACCGAATGGTTTGCCAGAACTCCTTCCTTCTCCATGGCCTCCCCGAACTCCTCCCACACCTGGGTTTTTGCTCTGGGAACCACTGAGGCTGGCCTCCCAGTACCTGTCTACTGTTTCGGGAGACCCCTGGGCCAACCAAGCCCGAAAGGCCTCCTTCTTCAGCCTGGCGGCTTCATTCACCACTAGTGTCCACCAGCGGGTTCTTAGGTTGCTGCCATGACAGGCACCGACAGCCTTCTGACCACAGCTCCTAACCGCCGCCTCTGCAATGGAGGCTCTGAACATGGGCCACTCAGATTCCATGTCCCCAACCTCCCCCAGGATATAAGAGAAGTTCTTCCAGAGGTGAGAGCTAAAGATCCTATGGACAGGGGCTTCCATCAGATGTTCCCAGTTCACCCTCACTACGCGTTTGTGTTTACCAGGTCTGTCCCGCAGCCTCCCCCGCCATCTGATCCAACTCACCACCACTGGTGATCAGTTGACAGCTCTGCACCTCTCTTCACCCGAGTGTCCAAAACATGCTGCCGCAGATCTGCTGATACGACTGCAAAGTCGATCATTGATCTTTGGCCTAAGGTGGTCCGGTACCAGGTAAACTTATGAGCCACCTGATGTTCGAACATGGGTGTTTGTTATGGCCAGTCCATGTCTAGCACAGAAATACAACAACAAAGCACCACTGGTTCAGATCGAGTAGGCCGTTCCTCCCAATCAACCCCCTCCAGGTTTCTGCATCATTGCCCACGTGCGTGTTGAAGTTCCACAGTAGAACTATGGAATCCATGGAGTCCTGTGTGTGCATAAGCACACACAGCAGTCACAGCCTTCCCCCCAGCGACTTGCAGTTGCGTTGAGGCGACCCGCTCATTCACCGGGGAAAACTCCAACACAGCGGCGCTCAGCCGGGGAAGTATGCCCACACCCGCCTGGCGCCTCACACCCTGTGCAACTCTGGAAAAGTAGAGAGTCTAGATCTACTAGATTCTGGATTCCCTGCCTGCCCCTTGTCGGTTTTTGTTTGCCTGTTTGAGTGATCTCCTTGTTTGGACCTCACCTGTTTAAACGACTAAGTAAAAAGAACTTACCTTCTACCTCCCTGTACTAAACGTCACATAGAGTATGAAGCACAATATTTCCCTCTCAGCTGTAGTGGAAGACAAGTATAAAGTAGCACAAAATAAAAATACTCAAGCAAAGTACAAATATCTCTGATTTGTAATTCATTGCAGTACTTGTATGGATGTGCAACAGCCTTGCATGCCGCAACAGCCGACAAGGCCTGGAGTTGAGTGGTCGTATCCTGGTGTAGCCATGATGTTGTGTGTCACGTCTTGGCATAACCTACACTCTTGACTTATCCAGTATGACGGCGGGAATAACAAAAACACAGTTCACACCTTGGCGGGTGTCATTTGATTTGCCAAATGGCAGCCGTCTTCCCGCAGGGTGATGGAGCGATATGCTTAAAAAATGGTACACATACACATACACACACACGTGGAGATAATGAGTCTGAGCAAGCATAATTAGTACTTCATCTTGAGCCATGAATATTCACACTTTGATCAGCTATCTCCTGCCCTCCTCCTCCTCTTCTCCCTCGTTTAATTCTCATCTCTTTTCCCGCCCCTCCTCCTCCTCTTCCTGCTCCTCCTGCTCCCAGCGGAGGTCCGTACTAAACCCTCCCAGGGGAGCAGTGAGAGGTTTATATCTTAATGGAGGCCAGACTCTGATTTTAACTTGTCCTCTCTCCCTGTTCCCATCTCTCTCTCTCTCTCTCTCTCTCTCTCACCCCGTCTCTCTATTTCTCTCGCCTTCCCCCCTCTCTGTCTCTTTCCCTCTCTCTCTAAAGAGATTGCATACAATTAGTGAAACACAAAGCAAAGATGACAAAACAAGTATTCACGAGGATTATCATGTAATTGCTATTACACAACAGCAGTATAAAATGCTTTTGTTGATTCAGATCCTAAAATATGCTGCGAAAACCAGACAGACGAAGTGGGGGGTGGGAGGGCAGACAGACAAGTTGGCATTAGTATGATGAAGTGGGATGATAATGTGGGAGTTGTGTTGTACTGTTTATGAGTCATGCATCAACCATATTGTTAAGTCTTATTCCTATACTCATGCAACATGTTTTATATCTGCTCACTCAGAACTATGTGTGTGTGTATGTGTGAATGTTACAACTTATATTCTGTTATCTGTTATCTAACCACATTGTCTCTTGTTCCGCCAAGGCCTCTCTCTCTCTCTCTCTCTCTCTCTCTCTCTCTCTCTCTCTCTCTCTCTCTCTCTCTCTCTTTTCTTTCGTTCTTTACATTATATACTTTACTATTAGTAATGGCAATATCGTACCCGCATGAGTAATGCGGCCGTTAATTTGAAATGGCAAATGTTGTGATTGAGAAGTTTTAGAACAAGCACTATCATGTCATGGCAAATTAGTACAGTACATCTGTCATGTCTTTTTAGGAACTGCTCCATCATTCCAGCTGTTTTTTCATATCACAGTTTAGTGTTTTGCTCTGTTAAGGCAAAACATGCATATTGGCATTTTAATACAAATGTACTAGCTGATTGTCATTTTAAGGATGTGCTTAGATTTTTTTGGGCTGATTTTAGAAACACAAAATCTTCTTCTCTCTCATTGCAGCAGTGGTGGGATTTTGCTGTGGTGCAGATACAACAGTTATGTAAAGAGTATACTGTCAGTGTCACAAAGGACATAACCCAATCTATGGAATCATTAGAAAAATAAATGATTGAGCTCCAGGAGTTAGCTGAAAGCAATCAGCAATCAGACTCACACTGAGTCTGATTGCTTGTGTTTTCTTTTTCAGTCTTAGACTGAAAAAGAAAACATTGGCTGACCTGCTAGAAATAAAAGCACAGGGAGCTCTGGTCAGGTCCCGCTTTCAAAGTGTGGAGCTGATGAATGCACCATCAAAATTATTTTTCAATTTAGAAAAAAAGAATGGACAGAAAAGACGTATTTACATTCTACATTCCAAAGACAGGTTTGTTTTGTCTGATCATGCTGACATACGCAGGAGAGCAGTTAGCTTCTATGAGGAGCTTTACAGGAGCGAAGTTCACAGGGCCAGGCAGATGGCATTGTCTTTCTTGACAACTTACCCCAGGTGTCCACAGAGGCCAATGCAGACCTTGGCAAGGCTTTGACACGAGAAGAACTGCACAGAGCCCTCCAGAGTATGGAGTGTGGTGAAGCACCAAGATTAGATGGTCCTCCTGCTGACATTTACAAGGTGTTTTGGCCGGAAATGGGTCAAGACATACTGGCTGTACTCAGTGACAGTCTGAGTGGTACTCACCCTGCTGCCAAAAAAAGGTGATCTGAATGACATAAAGTCATGGAGGCCAGTGTCAATTCTATGCACTGAAAATGAGCCGCTCTCTCAAACGTTGACTAATAGATTGAGTGAAGTTTTGGAGCAGATCATCCACCCTGACCAGACCTACTGTGTGCCTGATAGGTCAATCCATAACAATCATATTTTATCAGAGATGTTTTGGACATAGGGAAGCTGTGAGCCATGAGGGGGTGTGGTTAGCGCTGTCAGGCAATGACAGGGGACGGAGCGGCAACATTGCCTGGAATGTGACACAGCTGTAGCGAATTAGTGCAATTAACGGAATGCTATTTAATGACACCTGTGCACTCTTCCTGCAGCAGAGGCTGGGCACGCAGGGCGGGAGTGACTAATGACATCTACAAAGGAGATGAACAAGTCGTTTGTGCAGCGTCTGCTCATGAGGTTGGAAGTACGCGGCTTGTGCCATTTTACAAACATTTGATGGGTTGGGACTGGACATAACTTCATTTTGAATGGACCCAGAAAAGATTAACTGAAGAACATTCCATGTGTATGGTCTCTGTTAGCTGTGCAAAAAGAACACAGCAGTTCTTTATACTGGTTTTTAAAGGAGCCCTTGATATATGGCTCAATTCTGGACAAAAGTCAGGAGGAATCCCTTCCTGCAATAACTTTTGATCTTCTCAGGGCTGGAGTCACAACTTTAGGTGATTTACTCAAGTTAGTTGGCCATACTTTGAGAATAGCACAAAATTGGCAGATCACTTTGGGGTGAGATCCATTCACTGTCAAATCCTAGAGAAATGGCGGGCTTCCCTAACAAAAGGACAGCTACGGAAGCTGGGAGATTTCTTCAGGGGCTATAGAGTCCAGAATGCAATGACCCCTTTCCTGATGTTATGCTGTCTCCCAAACTAATGGAATGTACAGTTGTCTGTCTGTGTTGTGATCCTTTGACATTCTTAGGTCCAAATCATGCAACCGGTAAAGTGTTATATGAGGACAAGAGAACAGACACACCCTGAGGTAAGGTCTTGCAGATAGGGGAAAGTGTTCATCCACACTGGAGAGCACTATACAAGTCACCTTTAACAAAAGAAACTGGGGATTTGCAGTGGAGAATTCCACATGGTACCGTTGCTGTGAATGCTTTTGTTTCTCAGTCAAGAGTGCCATTTTTGTTTCACAAGAGTTACTGTATTCCACAGACATATGGAACAGACATGGTGTTACAATGGTGTGTTGTGTACAGTTCATAATCATATGTTGCATTTAGCAAATTTGTTAAGACTGCTGGATCCTCTTACTAAAATGCTATTGTAGATTTTTGTCAGGAAATATTTGATGGTGATCTTTAGAGATTGAAATACATTGTTGTCACAAATAACACTGTCTCGTAAAGTATTATTTCATCTGGTATTGTCTTTTGCCTCATTAATAACTCTCATGTCGTTTCAGATCCAGCCACTATAGCTCTCTGCCCTGCAATCACCTTCATTCTCCAACCACCTCGTTGACTCCTCATTATATATACCAGCCCACTTCCTTTTGTTCCCTGCCAGATTGTCTTGTGTGTTGCACCAAGCGCTCCTGTGTTTCTTGCTAGTATTTCTGCCTGCAGTTCTTAGTAGTTCTGACCCTGCCTGCCTGCCTGCCCCTTTTGTTTTGGGTGGTTTTTGTTTACCTGTTTGACGGATCTCCCGGTTTGGACCTCACCTGTTTAAATGATTATCTTTGGCATTTCAACTATAATTGTAGTGTTTTATTTTTGCACTGGAAATCCATTAAAAAAAATCTAAAAGTGAATAAAACCCCAAAAATACAGACCCCTCCTTCCAGGGATGACTAGGCAGTTAAATAATATAAACTAATTTAGGAATTAAATACATGAATTCATTCAACCTTTGAATGAAATTACTTGTATCAATTAGAAATCGTCAAATGAAGGCCGAAGCTAAAAATGAGAGCAGCGTGTTATAATGACAAATAGTGAATTTGTAATCAGTTATGAGATCATTAGATTAATCAGAACAGAGCCCACATGAAGCAAGTGGGCGGGTATACAGAGCCGATCACAGACAATTCTACTCTTCAATGTGTGTGTGTGTGTGTGTGTGATGTGTGTCATCAACAGAATGACATACTGTCTTGCTGACAAATCATCCACCATCATGGTGCCACACTCACGACAAACATCACAGGCTGTTATGTTGGTAAGTGTGTGTGTGTTATGCACAGGTTAGGTAACAGCGTGAGAAGGGCACAATAAATTCAAGGTTCAACAGTCAACTTCAAAACATTTCATTGTTGAAACATGCAAACAATGCAAACAAACCTTAGGGCTGGACCGATTAAACTGGTAAAAATAAAAGTAGAAGAAGATAATACAAATCATTCTTGAACTTGACCCTCTACTGCATTGAGTATTATAGTCCCACCGCTGGTAGTCAGAAGGAGCTATAGGAGGGTTGGGGCCACTGGCAAATCGTCATGTTGTTGATTTGCATTATCCTGATGGTTTACCCATGGTACTTTGCTAGGTGTAAGTACTATGTGACACAGGATCATGTGGTGGGTGACATGAAATTGTCATGGTTGTGACTGACTTTAATCCAGAGGCTTTTGGCTCATTAGGTTCTGGCGACCCACACTGGGTGATAGCTAGCTAGCTTCTAGGTCATTTGCTCTCATTCACTGGCACGTATTCAATTAATTATGATCTTGTTAACAGGGCAGCGCACAGTCACCACGCATACACCTTATTAACACCTGTAAGTCATTCACAGTCTTCAAAGATCTGCATGATCATTAGATTCACTTCATGAACATTCAGGATGCTTCTGTCTAAAGAGACAAGTTAGAATTAAAACAATTAAAACATTCATCAGTAGCCTATTGGAGAAAACATGAACAGGACAAAGTTTCTTTCTCTTGACAGGTTGTGACTTGAAACACAAAATATTATTATGGATCTTTCACATGCCTCTGTTCATTTTAAAGGTTTGTTGGCACAGAAAAAGGAGAGAAACATATTTCTAAAAATATAACACTGGTCAAACAGGTTCCTACAGATGACATGGATATACTGAGTATCCAACATGATAGTACACCAATTGACTAACTTCAGAAAATACGTTTTTCAACTGACTGACTGCTATTCATTAAATATCACAAAGATAGAGAAACTGAAAAATTGAAATGAGGCCGTATTCTGCAACCAAGTGTCAAGAACTACAACTTTACACCACCGTTGTTCTGAGGACGGAACTCAAAGCCTTCTGTGGAGGGCCAAGATGCCCAAGGCCCTGCACAAGGAGGAGGAGAGATCAGCACCATGGACAAAACACACCCTAGGACAAGTCATTGATCATCATGATTATCCGTTGCACCTGTTGCTGGATTGGCAAGGAGGGACACCTGCCAGCCATTAGGCCAGAAGCCAGTCTGCCAGACATAAAAGCTGGCTGAACCATCCCAGCAGGACAGGATGGTGGCAAGCTCTAGAGTATGAGTCCTACATACCCCTCAGCATACCCCAGAAGCACTGGGAGTAAGGATTTCCCCTGTCCGGGAAGACTTTAAAGGGCCCCTATTTTACCACCAGGTGAGTGTGATTTGCTTTTCCAGAATCCCTGGTTTATGACATCACAAGAGGGAGTGTCCACCCAGACATATGCTGGATAGATCAGTCTACCACCCTACCTGTAGGAACTGGTTAGCTGATCCATTCAGCATACATATGGGTGTACTCCCATGTGATGTCTGAAAGCACTCGAAATGGCTAATCACACTTACACCTGGTGGTAAAAAAAAGGCCCTTTAAATTTGATTTACCCCCTTTCCCTTTTGTCCCCGCCACAAATAAAACCTGTTACTTTTGAAATGTTACTATGTCTGTCATTGTCTGTTTTCCTCCCAACCTGAGTTCAGTAGAACTGCCAAAGTTTCTTTACAGCTCCTCAAGATGAGAACTCTTGCACGTGTAGCACCTGGGTTGGGGTAGCTCAGGTGTACCCAATTCTGGCTGAACACGACTGAATCTCAGAAGACCTTCATATAAATATTGTAGGGCCCACGCAATTCTGGTTGCCCAAGATCCTTCATTCACTGCCCTTTCACACCACTACCAATGATTCACTCACACTTTGCCCTCAACCCCTTTTACATCTACTCTCCCGGTATCCTAAATGGTAATGCTCCAAGTAAATATACGTATCCTGGAGAGAATGAGGCTGTGTTAACCAAAGATCCAATCCCACTTAAACCCCTCAAGGGACATAAAGAAACTATTGTCCACAGAGAAGACTCCTTCCCAGGCCTGCATTTCGTTGTACTGATATGCGTACTATGTGCAATGACAATAAAGTTGAATCTAATATAATCTAATCTAATCTAACCACCAGGGAGCAGCAGCCAGGGAGATCCGTAACCCGGCTCGCCTCCGCCCTTCCGGAAGAAGGGGGGTGTGGCTCAGAAGTCCGCCCAGTGACATCGGTCCGATTCATCGGTCGAATGAATCGGATGTACAGCGGGTGCACCTCTGTCACTTCGCCTATATCAATGCACGCGTGTGGTCTTTTCTCTCTCTAAGGTTCCTGCTCTGACTTGGCTCTCTGCTTCCTGCCCTACCAAAGGGGCCCTCTTTCACCTCCTCGCCGGACACCGCCAGCTGGTCAAGACACACTCCCGCCGGTCGTTATCCGAATTCCGGTCCTTCAGTCTCGGTCGTGTTTTGTTATGGTAATTACCCAGTTATTACACTCAAGAAGCTAGGTTTGAGGACAAAGTACTTCATTTCATTTGACCCTACAAGCCACGCGGTACTGCAAAACCCCTTTTAGCTCAGTCTAGGATAACCATAAGCATTGGTCGATACCCTGCGAACCACATAGTTATTGTTTTAGGATAAAGGGCAGCCAACCACCCTTTGAAATCTGAGATTGACGAACTGCTCTGCCCACTCTGAATGCCACACAGACGCTTACCGCCGACCACCATACCCCAGGACCTGCGACACGCAACTCAATGCAGGGAAAGAACGCACCGCCTTTGACAGTATACTAGTTTAGTATATGTTATGAGACTGAGTCCACTGCTTGGTTATTGGTCCCTGGTATACTAGTTTAGTATATGTTATGAGACTGAATCCACTGCTTGGTTATTGGTCCCTGGTATACTAGTTTAGTATATGTTATGAGACTGAATCCACTGCTTGGTTATTGGTCCCTGGTATACTAGTTTAGTATATGTTATGAGACTGAGTCCACTGCTTGGTTATTGGTCCCTGGTATACTAGTTTAGTATATGTTATGAGACTGAATCCACTGCTTGGTTATTGGTCCCTGGTATACTAGTTTAGTATATGTTATGAGACTGAATCCACTGCTTGGTTATTGGTCCCTGGTTCCAGGGTGGTGCCTCCGTTATTATTCATTCAGATTCATACCTTTTTTATTTGAATACTTTTCTAGGATTGTTAGCTGATA